>APFE031412555.1:0-21492 GCA_000404065.3 Pinus taeda | reverse complement strand
CCTCTCCTTGTCAGTCGAGCCCCTGACGGACCTGGTGATGCGGTTAGTAGCGGAGAGTAGGGAGTAGGCAGTAGCGGAGGCAGTAGCGGCTTTCGGATAAGCATATTGGTCCAATGCAATATCCTTCTGATCTTTCCTTTTGATCCTTCCTGATCGACCGCCAGCTCCATGACTGCCTACCTAAATGTATGTATGTGTATGAAAAATTGAAGTAGTAAAAAGGTCAAAAGGCCCGGTAGGGCCTCACTATTCATATGGTGAGGAGTTACCCTATTATTATGATTCTTCAAATATATATTTCTATAGAGAGAGATAGCGTGTAGTGTAGGTTCCCATGGAGCATCTTTCTTCTTTCACTGCCACTAGTTCTATCATTGACCGGCTATGATACTTTTCATGGTGCCGACGGAATCATAGCCCTCGAACTCTATACCTAGACCTCTTCCTAGACAGTGACCCTAGGTCTCAACAGAAACATATACCTTTACCCTTGACCCTATACCGCTACCGAACGAATGGGTCCTACCTCACTTACGTATATGCAGCACAAGGTTACTACAGCACCTAACGTAGAGAGGTATATAGCCCTGATAGACATAGACAGAAGGTCTTTTTTTATAGTTGATCATTCAGATACTCTCTACTTGGGCTACTCTACTTGGCTGGGTTACTCTCATCGAATGGGACGTTACACAATGATCGACAGACACTGTGAATCACACCTACCTACTTATCAATCTATCTTTCCACCTGCCTTCCCATCGAACTAGCACCAAAAAACCTTGCACCTTAGGATGGATCAACTCCGACATCCGGTTCACCAAACAATTTACTGACATTAATGAAAATGATCCACCAAGCCGAGTCCCTTCACTATAAGCCTTGACGCTTGAGGCCTGGACACAGTAGATAATCCTTGACTCACGATCCCTACTCCTTCCATTCACATCATCCCATCCCTACAATTCTACACCATCCCTAGTGATATATCCATGCCCAATAGCAATAAGTTCTCGAATCAACCAGTTAGGGTTATTTTGTTCTGCCCACGGGGATCTACCTGTTAGCTATTAAACCAGCTTCTATCCAATAAGATACTTCCCTACTGCTCCTTCTTCTAAATATTCCAAGGTGCAAAGCCACCAGAGAAGAAATAGGAAGGCAAGTGCGAAGCCGCCAAAGAAGAAAAAAAGGAAGGCAAGGTGCAAACCACTTTTCCTCCAGGGGATAAGGTAATTTATTGCTTGTCCGCACTGGGCAAGGAAGGGAGGAAAGGAAGAGAGGGAGGGAGGGAGAGATTGATGATACAGGTAGGTAATAGGTTCCATGCACTGTTGGAAACTACGATTGGTACGGGTGAACTATGATACGGGTGCAAAGGTTGAGGAGGGAGAGATCAGAAAGTCGGGTAGCAAGAGAGAGAGAGACGGGCTAGATAGATGGAAAGGTCTCAAGTAGAGATAGAGGATAGGGCTTTGGTTTGAGTGTGCTGGTAGTTGCAGTCTAATAAAAGCATAGGAAGGAATTCAATTCCCCATCTCCTATAGTTGTTCATTCAACCGGTTACCCGGCTCCTTCATTTACTGTTACCATCCTTTGTTCACTCCCACCCGATATAGTAGTCATGTGACATACTAGATGTTTGGCCCATGCTTTCCCACTTCCCTCGGTTAAGGGTAGGTAGTGATGTGATGTTAAGATTGGCCAGGCAAGATGGATGATTGTCAACTCTTCCAAGGCCTTCCTTTCCTCGCTTAGCCATAATCACTTGACCGCACACATATATCCAAGTACCTCGGCAATAATTCATCGATGCTAAGCTTGTCATTAGCTTTAGAAGTATATGAAGGTCAATACTTGATTTCCTAACAAATAAAGAAAGACTGCAAGTCGAAGGCTGTTGAACGAAGTAAGGCAGCCGACGAGTCCAAGTCGACTGATGGGAAGGTGTCGACCGACGAGAAAAGAGATGTCTATCTGGCTTCGACTAGCACACAGTCAGAACATGACGCGTGGTTGATCGAATCGGTGCATCTTACCACATGAAACCTCCCAGGAAATGGTTTAATGAGTATGAGGAATCTTAAGGGGGGATGTATTTATGGGCGATAACTCGACTACCAAGATTGTCGGTCGAGGTAATGTTCGACTGAGGTGGCACAATGGAAGGAGTGGGACAAGGCATGTTGCATATCCCAGGTCTAGCAAGGAACCTCATATTTGTGAGTAAGATGAATGATGCTAGAGTGCACACAATGTTTGATAGGGATGCATGTAAGAAAGAAAGGCGTGATAAACTGGGTATGAATGCAGTCAAATGTATCTTCATCAGGTACAAGGATGGAGTGAAAGGCTATAAGTTGTGGAATCCAGTAACTAGGACAACAATTTACAGTCGTCGGGATATGGTGTTCAAGGAAGTGAAGGATATTTGAATACGAGAAGATGTTCTACCGGGGGATCCCATGACTACTCCATATATTTTTTCATATATATCACATTGGAAACTAAATAACGTGGATCTAAGACATATTGCAACTAACTTTGTAGTATTTGTTTTAGTGATCTTATTGATCACATCTATGGCCCCATTTATATTCATATTTGTCAAAAGGGAAATGACATAAAAACTTAATAGAAGGTCACCTCAAAAAAGTTTGAGACCCTTCCCCGATTATAGGAAAGCACCCTCCGGGTCCTTGCCCTCAGAAGCGCAAGACCTCCGGACCTTTATTATATTTAGAAAGAAAGTGGAGTCCTTAACATAAGAATTGGTATTACCAAAAAGAGGCTTTAGTTTGTGAGCCAAGCATTTGGCGAGCTGATAGGTAGGGATCCCAATGGTGTTGACTATGGTCTAAGGGAAACACCTTCCTCACTCATTCTGAGGTCTCCCCAGTCTCCCAGCATTCCCCAGTACACGTCACCCAGGATCCCCAGTACGTCTAATTCACTCGGCTAATCTAATACGCTAGGCTAATCCGCTAATCAAATCGGATGAGCTAATCCAAAGCCAGTATCATTCCCAGGAGGTGTAATCGCAAGCTGGCAAGCCGATAGTCAATTGTTGATAACAACCACCCCCACATATCCATCCTACAAGCCAGCCAAAGAAATTGAACCTCGAACCTCTTACTCGACCCTATACCTCGATGAAACCGTAGCCTTTGACCTCGATCTCTAAGAAAACATAGCCCTTGAA
The DNA here is from genome assembly GCA_000404065.3 of Pinus taeda. Classification (NCBI taxonomy): domain Eukaryota; kingdom Viridiplantae; phylum Streptophyta; class Pinopsida; order Pinales; family Pinaceae; genus Pinus; species Pinus taeda. The sequence goes on along the minus strand of APFE031412555.1, from coordinate 18,290 downwards.
ACAACCTACCTCGACCTCACTTTATGCTATGAAACACACGTACCTCAAATGGATCCATGGTGATCATTACTTACAATCACCTCAGGATAAGAATCATGCCCCTAAACACATAGTGCCTCGGGAAGGGAGGTTGCTGATCCCGGATAGTGGTCAATTAAGGGTGAGGTAACGTGTGAGGAGAGGCCCGGAGGGACTCACTATTCATATGGTGAGGGCCGCCATCATCTCTAGATATTATATACGTAATTACGGTTTAGCAAAGCCATACACAACAGGATGGATGTTTCTGACCGTACTTCTATGTTTGTTCCCCTCAAATGATGACACTTGGTAATGACTGGAAGCAGTGGAAGAAGTGAAGAAATCGATCTCTCATTCATGGCATAATGAAATATATAATATATGCATTCATTCGTTGCTCAATATTTCAAACCATTGATCCATCTGACATACCTTGCTTTCTAGCCTTTAGTTTAATAAACCTACTTGACCTTGTTTCTGCATGATGACTTGTCATTGGTGATGATATTTCCTTAACCCTAGGGCTAAGTCCTATTTCAGCTCTAAAACCAAACATAAAGAGAAATGAAGACCATTCTCTATCTAAATTTTGAAGTTCATGCAAGACCATTAATTTTACTAAGCCATGATGGAACAATGATGTTTCACATGCCTCTTTCTTCAACTGTATTTTGTCCTTCATGAGAGCATCTAAGCCCTCAAGTTCAGTTCTCAGACATCGGCCTGACCTATGACTCTTTCTTTCTTCCGACATTTCTCCTTTGAAATCCTTGTAGATAGAAAACCTGGAAGAAACTTCCGTGCTTAATTGAAGTGTTGCCTCGCTTGAATTTGATGAAGAGATGCCTCGCTTGAAACCTGCAGAAGAATTTTGATCTCTACTCACCTTGGGCTTGTTTACTTCGAACTTCAGAACAACAGCAAGTATCTCTTGCATGAATATGATCAAGATCAACACAGATATGGCCAAGATAAACTAACAACCCTTTCCTCTTTTGAAATTTGAAATGAATATGGACAAATGACCCCTAATGAATCTAATGATGGATATGAATGGTTGCATGTAAGTGGTGAGGTTCATGGACTAACACCTCATGATGAAAATCTAATGGATTCTAGTGGACTTGATAGCTAGGCATGACTGAACACAAATCCTCGATTTAATAGTGCATCGAGTGTAAATTCGGGGTTTTGCGCTACGAAAACACCTAAGTACGAATCCCCAATTTTGTAGTGCAAGTAGTGTAATTTCAGGACTTTGCGCTATGAAAACTCCTAGACATTTTGTAGCGCGTTAAAATTTTTGAAATGACTAGACACATGAAACTTTAAACATGATATGGGATCCATAAGGGGAAAAACACGGTTGTTGAACTTTATTTGATGATGGAAATGAAACTCTAACCCTATGACTTAGACTCTAGAAACATAAAAATGACTTAACCACTATCTAACATTATGACTTAGGAACAAATGTAAATTGTCCAAGTTTTAGAGAATTTTTGGGTGATAACAGTGCCTCCACTAGGGATAGTGTGCCCCAATGGTACACTAAGAACCGGTAGCTCCAGTGCTACTATCCATCCTTCAGAATAAAACTCTAAAATATATGCCCAATCTGCTCCCCAAGATTTAATGATTTCTGTAAGAAGGACTCAAACTGCACCTACTAAAAATGCTCAGTCAACCTACCCTGAGCTTATTCACACATTCCTACCTACCTACCCTATCAATTGTAAACTTCTTTCAGCTCAATCAATGTGAAATTTCCAATGTAGCCAATCATTTGTTTTATCTGATATTTGAGATTTTCGGCTGCATCAGAATTGAAATCAGCTATGATATTGTGATGACCATTGCCATTGAAATTGCCTCTGATCTTCATAGAAAAATTGAAACACTAGAGGGTAAAAATCTTCCATGTATTTAGCTATAGGATTCCAAAACACATGATCAGCTTGATGATCCTCATAACATCCTGTTACTTCTAACAACTGATCTTTAGTCACACAAAATTTATTTGATAAGTTATCCAACTGCTTTTCTACATGATTCCCATAGACAATGTAATTTTCCTCACTATTATGATCATTCTTTGAAGTAATCTATTGCAAGGAATTACAGAAATGATCAACCTTTTCCTCTGCCAGGGGATTATAAAAAATTTCTTCCAGTATTTCTTCTTGGTGTTTGCAATTATTTTCATCTTCATTATGATCCAAAGACTGACAAGTTTGTTGCATCTCTACATCAATCTCAGAGGATGTAATATGATTTTCATAAGTATGCTCTTGTTGATTTCTTTGTTGCATGTAATGGATGTTATCCTTTCTTCTAGTTGTTGAAATGTATTGTTATGAAGAGCCTCTAAAATTTCTTCATCCATAAATCCATCGTCATCATAACAATCCTCCAAATATTGAATAAGACTCATAGAATGTTTACATCAATCTTTGAACAACAGTAAGGAAGGATGACATTCTCTATACATCTCATAGAATACATCATGGAAATTAGCAAGCGAATATATTAAACCATTTTCCAAACTCTTATACCAATACCATGCTCTTCCTTCTAAAGTAGTCATAAACATATTCATGAGACAATCTTTAGGGAACTAAAGCTTAAGACTGCCTACATGCATATGGAACCTAACCAAATGAAGTGCAGCATTGTCTATCTTTTCATCTTTGAATATTGGAAGATCATCTAACCATTCGACCTTTGGCATAGGATTTGGAAAACAAGGGATATGAGACCAATTCATAAGGGCATGCCTCGCATTCATTCTTGCAATGGCACTCATCTTTAAACTTCATCTAGGCAACTGATCTTCTAGCAGTGGAGTCACCTTCCAGTTTTTTATTTGATGTGTGGAGTCGCTAAGGTAGTTTTGTAGCCTCGAACAAATTTTGAAACACCTGCTACATTTAGAAGTTCAACTTCTTGATTTCGGGAATGAGTAATCTTCAGTCTCCCGGCAGGCACACCAAAATGTTATCACAAAATATAACCTTGATAGGCTGCTAATCAGGAAGAATTTGAGTAATTGTTTCAAACTAAACTTTTGGTTGAGGCTTAGCCTCCTCAACCTGAGAGGGCTCTCTCACTAGGTTAAAGATTTTAGTTTAAAGACTAGATGGCTAACTCTATGGAAAAAAAACAAGTGAAAATGTATAAATGGTTGAACACAATCAATAAACATCCATTGGGCTTATGGAGTCAGAATATGTTTTAGTATCACAGTAAGATTAGCTTTAACATGGAAGTCAGGGCATAAAGAGTCTTAATGTATTAGCAAAACAGAGAAATAAAGTAAGGAAGACAGTCTATAAACACATGAAGGAAGTTAGAGCATTTTCGATGGATTCTAAGTAACATGTGTTCATACCACTACAACTGAGTAAATGAAGAAAACCATGAGAAAATAAAACATTAAAACTCTCTTCTAAATCCTGAGTAGTGAATCCAAAATCTCTGTATTAACATGAAAAACACAATCTCCCACAATGACACAGTATGATTGTTTCTTTTGAAAATTGCCAACCATGAGGCATTCCACCTCTTGTATTTTATAGAGTTATCATTACAATCTTGGATTCTCTGATACAACATGAGGGGAATTCAAATTTCCTAGCTTGACACCTACTCATACCTAAAATAGACTATTAATTACAAGAGACAATTAACTAATAGTCTTAGAGTCCTAATATAATTAGGAGTACAACTCCTTTTATGATAGTAACAACCTAAAATATGAATTAAATTTGATATTTGATAGCTTCTCCTCCTTAACTTCAACCTTGGTGATGTCCATAACCCTCCTGCTGGCCTTTAATAACTTCTCCTTTATCTGTTCTGAAAAATAGGAACATGTTTCCTACAATTATGACTTTAAAGAAAGCCTTGTATCCCCCAACTGGTGACACCTATGAAAAAAAGTGAGATATGTTATTGTATTTGGAGACTTTATGAAAAGAAATCTCCTTCGGAATTCTAAAGCACTTTTGCATGTGGCTAGAAATTGATCTTTAAAAGACTACTACAACCAGAAAATAGAGTTCCTCTAAGCAGTTTCGTAGTGCAAGTTAAACCATCAATTTCTCCCACTTCATACTGAATTTGAAGAAACTGAAAGAGGTTTTTGTAGTTCAGTATATTGGGAATGAAAAAATCTTTCAGTTTTCCAAAATATGCTTTCAGCTGCTCAAGAAACCCCTTACAATTTGACTATTTAAAACAGAAAACAAAGTTTTCTCTGCCAAAAACGTTGCTTCAGTCATTTCGTAGTGCAAAACAGGTTTTTACATATCTCATTTATTCTTTGAGATTTTTCCTTACTTTAGCTTTAAACATTCACAAATGACCTCCTCACATTCCCCAATAGAAACCTTTCTCCAAAAATAGTCCCTTCCTTCCTTTTGAAGATTGATAAAAACAAAAAAGCAAAACTACACCTATAACAGTTTCGTAGCGTGCTACGAAACTGCTGTGTGAATCAAGTTACACAGTTTTTTCCAAAAACTTTCCTTCTAAGGCTTCTTCATAGCTGTTTCATTATGTAAATATGCCACATAACTTGAAATCACCCAACCTTGAGACATCTTCAAAAACTAGTGTCTTTGTTTCAACCAAAACTGTATTAGGGTTTCATCACTTACTTCCTTGTACATTTGTGTTGAAGCTGACCTCCAAATTTGCTTATCTGAATTTCCAGGTCCTCAATTTGTCTTTTCATCCGTATGATATTAGTTCTAATTCTGGCATTGATCCATATGACATACGTTTCTTTTTGACCTTTAGTTTAATAAACCTGCTTGACCTTGTTTATGCATGATGACGTGTCACTGGTGATGATATTTCCTTAGCCCTAGGGCTAAGTCCTATTTCAGCTCTAAAACGAAACATAAAGAGAAATGAAGACCATTCTCTATCTAACTTCTGAATTTCATGCAAGACCATTAATTTAACTAAGCCATGATGGAACAATGATGTTTCACATGCCTCTTTCTTCAACTATATTTTATCTTCGCTAGAGCATCTAAGCCTTCAGGTTCAGTTCTCATACATTAGCCTGACCTATGACTCTTTCTTTCTTCTAACATTTCTCCTTTGAAATCCTTGTAGATAGAACACCTCGAAGAAACTGCCTTTCTTAATTGAAGAGTTGCCTCACTTGAATTTGGTGAAGAGTTGCCTCACTTGAAACCTGCGGAAGAAATCTAGTCTCTGCTCACCCTGGGCTTGTTTACTTCCAACTTCAAAACAACAACAAGTATCTCTTGCATGAATATGAGAAAGATTGACATGGATATGACCAGGATCAACAAACCCTTTCCTCTTTTGAAATTTGAGATGACTGCAAACAAATGACCCCTAATGAATCTAATGATGGATATGAATGGTTGCATGTAAGTGGTGAGGTTCATGGACTAACACCTGATGATGAAAATCTAATGGATTTTGGTGGATTTGATAGCTAGACATGATTGAACATGAATCCCCAATTTTGTAGCGCATCTAGTTTAAATTTAGGGTTTTGTGCTACGAAAATACCTAACTACAAATCCCCGATTTCGTAATGCAGATAGTGTAATTTCAGGACTTTGCGCTACGAAAGCTCCTAGATAATTTCGTAGCGCGTTCAAATTTTTGAAATGACCAAACACATGAAACCTTAAACATGATATGGGATCCATAAGGGGAAAAACACAGTTGTTGAACTTTATTTGATGATGGAAATGAGACTCTAACCCTATGACTTAGACTCTAGAAACATAAAAATGACTTAACCACTATCTAACATTATGACTTAGGAACAAATGTAAATTGTCCAAGTTTTAGAGAATTTTTGGGTGATAACAACATCAATGGCCTTCAACCGAAAGACTTTGTATGGTGTTTGACATCAAATCATCTATTCACACCATGCAAAATGTATTGCAGTACCTTGAGGATCATATCATTATCAGTGATTTCTCTCGCATCTGTTAACAGCTTACATCATTGGTTGGTAATCAGACAATGTCTTCCCATGTTCGACTTCAGATCACGTATTCACATGGTTACACTCATACTTGAGTGAACGATTGGATGAGATAGAAGACCCCGGATCTAGTTTCATTCATCCGGGTTGCGATTTCAGGAGTACTAAATCATATGAACAATGGCTTTACATTAATAGTCATTCCAATCATGGGTACGTATCTATAGACGATTGTTTATGTACATGTAATGAAAGTTTATAAGTTGAGCATGGGTATGCCTTCCCTCAACAATTCATGTAAAAATCAAAAATCATGATATATGTATTGTAATTGATGCAGGTCACCTTACACTTCGATACCTCCTCATCACATCGTAAATCATTTCATTTAACATTGGCATTTTTCTGACTTCATGCTTTAGGGGGTAGCCATTACAGATCCAATTGGGCACATTAATCCAATCATCCAAATCAATTTTTGAGGGCTCATCAAACCCTAATTTAAGTTTCTACATTCCCTAAACAAGTCATCCCTTTGAATGCCTCCTTCCCAGACAGTTTCATGGCTTTAAGACATCCAGATATGGCCTCTAGAACGACTAGCACAGGTAGGCCCATGTAAGGGTGCATTGTAGAGTAGTGTAGTCCATGTCAGGGTGCTCTACAAAGCACTTAGGCTTCCTTTCACCTGCGTTTGGCGAGTTAGAGTGAAATTCACATAGGGTTTGGGGAATATCATTATCTTTTGGAGTCATCTAGAAGGTTCCCTCACTTATCAACTCCTATGAGCTCGAAAATGGATGAGGAATGAGTTAAGATGCATCCTATGCTCTCATGCCTTCCTCCATGGAACTAATTCTAAGTATGGAAGGCCATTCAATACCACCATTTATGACAAAACCTCCTTCATCTCCCTATAAATTGACCACTCATCTAAATGATCAGGGGCTAGATTATGTTGAATTGTAAGGAGAAAATATTTCTATGAGAATTGGTGTTGAAGCAAGTATTGTAATGCTACAATTTTTTCATGCTTTTGATGTGATGTGGATAGGATCCAACATGGAGGAATGACTTTGAATCAAACATAATGGTTGTACTTCCTTCTTCTATTCAATAAAGTATTTGAACCTTTCTCCCATATGTTTGTATTGTCTCATAATGCTTATATGTGTGAAATGTATATGATTCCATTCACTTTTATTCAATAGATATTTTGCTTTGATCAGTTCTTTGTCTTCTGTTGGTGTTTACAGGTACTTCTCAAGCGTGCTAAGTATGAGAAGGAGCGACAGGATCGAAACAAAGGAGACAAGAGGAAATTTGAACTACAAGTAGGTCTTCTCATCTTCTTTGTCTTATCTATTGCTTATAGGAAAAGGCTAAAGTGATTTGAATTGTTGTTCTAGATATGGCTACTTATCTAGGGAATTAGTATTTATCCATAGATAACAAATTCTCCGAAACACTAGGTATGGTCGATTATCCTCTCATTCCTTGGATAATTTGTCCTACTAGCCTCTCTGGCAAGCCATATCCACATCTCATATTATAGATCATTGATACCACATATTCAAATATTCTACTTTATGTGATACCACACTTACCAACCAATCCCCATATTTGACTTAGTGGGCAAGGATGATTCTAGACCTTGTCTAGTAGTTTGTTCATCTATTCCCTTCTTACCTTGATTCTTCACCATTTACCATCCTTCCAAGAAGCATTAAGGCCAATTTTAGATAACTAAGGCCACTTACCTGAAAGTCATAGATCCAAACTCAAACTGTCGGTTTGTCTACTACGATCTCCATGAGATTTAGAACCTTCTCCTCCTCTCCAATTTCTCCATAGCTCATTATGCAAATGAATTGGGTTTGGAAGTAAAATGCCCTTTATAGGAAAAACCCTAGTTTTTCCATCACCCATTGCAACCAAACCATATCTTTGTTTGATGAGCTGTTAGCATCGTTGGAAATCTCTCACTGAGTTCTATAATGGGTCTCTCTTTGTTTTTGGTAATTTGGCACTTCACTAAGAAACCATTTTTTCCATAAGATCTCACTTTGTCACCTATTAAAATTGAATTTCTTCATTTCAGCCACCCATACTCTAGTACCATTTTACCTTTACACTATTTTACCCACGTGTTAATTTTCATCATGATTAATAATCATTTACTCTTGATTTTACAATCCATTCCAAGCCTCCCCCATGTGGAAACATGATCGAGACACCCTTGTTCAGAGCATCCGAGATGAGTCACCCTTGTACTTATGGAGTTTGTTCCGAGTCCCTTTGAGTCCCATTACGTTGTTTCATACATCTTCATGTCACATCCATCCCATTTTATTCATATTTGGCCTCCATCTCTACTAGGTTGTCTTTGTTGAACCCCCATTTGAGTCATTGAACATCCCCTTCGGAATCGAGTTAGTCACTGCTAGGTCAACCATCCTTATTATGCTCCGATAAGGGAATTCATCATTCCACCACCCTTATTATTTCATTCCATCATCATCCCTGGTGTCAGTCCATCAGTCCCTCTACTATGCTCCCTCATTCCTTTGTTAAGGATTCCTTATTGCCTTAACTCTAGCAAGCCCTCTTATGTCGACCTCAGCACATTTATTCCAAAGAGTGGTCTAGAGGAAAGTGCACCTTCATTCTAGCTTCCATCTTTTTTTAGTGCCTTGAATCAAGCAAAGGGAATCATTATTGCCCTTTGACTTGGTTGTTTCTCACGTGCTTGACATCATCTCCTTATCACATGATTGAGATTCGTACACTTGATGGTTAGGTGATCCAGACGATTGTCCCAGTGATTCTCGGGGCATGTGTGATTCTCGGGGCATGTGTGATATGTTCCAAACCTCATGAGGGGGTGGCCCTCTAGGTATCACCCCACATGCTCAGATGATCTAGCTTCAGATGCAACTCTAAATATTTGATGGGTTTAATTTCCGTCGCTTGTAGCGCCCACAACACGCATGTCTCCTCCAAATGATCTATTTAGATCTTCAAATCCCTTTCCTATTCAGCAGGGCTTCTTTGGTTGTAATCCCCCCTCACCATGTGAGATTGAGTGGAATTATGTCTCATGTACTCAAATGTTATTGTATTCATTCATGGCTTATGTTTTTCCAAGCGCATTATGTATATGGGATCCATTGTATTATTTTCTGGCCCATTGATGCTAGTTTATCATGTAGCATGTACTTTGTAGCTCAATCCCACATTGTTGGTCTCATGATTATTATTTGTACACTGTTATCTCATTGGGTATGGGTATGCTTCCCCAGCCTAATTTGAGATATTGTAATCCTGCATAAAAGGATACTTCTATCATTTTAGTAGGTCTCGCCCCCTCTGTTTTTGTCTGACCTTGTATTTCTTCAGTTCTTTCTCTCTCTCTCTTTGACTCCCCTTTGGTGTCTCGTGGAAGTGTAACCTACAATGTATTTTGGTCATACAATTTTATCCTAACACTGATACGTGTGGGGGCAATTTGTTATCACCAAAAAATGATCATGGGGTGTAGGTAAATTCTCGATGCAAGCAAATACAATTCCTCTAGATCGAGAGAGTGGGTCTAGCCATAAACAAACAATCTAGTGAAAACATCCTTCAGCTAGAATCAAATAAGAGGGCCTACCTCTTAGAATGCTATTCTGCTTGGTGATGATCTTGCTTCCTTACTCCAACTACTTTTTGTTTCCTTCCTTCGAATACCTGAAACAAGAAAACAAACAACAACAACAAATGTGATAACATACAAATTGCATTCAGCCTACTTAAGAGGTCAATGAATCTTAAGCCATAAAAATGTTAGATAACACTTAATGTAGGAAGTCAATCAATAGTTGTATTCATATAAGTTCAGAAAGAGATTCAACCAAATCCTCGACATTGCAGGTCTCCTCTGACATATCTCGGTTCCCACAGCTCTGCTATCATCTCATGGATAGCCCCAACAATGGAAGTTTTAAGGCTTCTTCCCTTTAGTTCGAAACCAAACCAAACACTCTATTAACCCTCCACAAACATAAACTAGAAAGATACAAGCTATAGATATCTTGTCGGTTATTCAAGCTCCCAAAAATACTAAGACTAGATTAGCTTGGAAAAGGATGACTTTATATAGTTTTGATGGAGGGGAGATGATTCCTCTTATGATGGGAAAGGGATTATCCCTTTGGTTTTTTCAATCTTAATAGGGGAAAGGAGCCCAAACTGACTTCCTCGACTCCATCCAACCCAACCATTTACCAAAGTTCCGTTACAAAGCTTCTAGACCTAGAAGCTTCGACTCCATATTTAAATAATTTGCCAAAATAGGATCGGCGCGACTGAGAAAAGGCTCATGTGCGTTGTACAGCTCTAGGCCAAGTTTTAGACTCTACAAATTAGTGTGAGGAGGAAATGGGTCATTAGTGCCAGTCTAGTAAATTGGGGTAAAAGGAAGATTCTTCGAAAATGATGCAAAAGGGAAATGTTCTGCTCAAGAAGATGGACATAAAGGGAGTCTCTTCATGATGGGAAAGCATGTAGGGTTTACTATAGAGGTCCTCCAGGATTGAGGAACAGGGAGTACAAGGACAATGAAAACATGTTGTGTAACAGATGCCCCTTAAAGCATGAAGGTCAAACTAGGGTGAGGGGTGAAATTATTTACAAGTAGATGCGGGTAACAAGAGTCTGTTTTCAGAAAACCTGCAAGAAAGCATAGATACATATACATCACTGAAACTTTGACAAATGATACATGAATTGTGGCATGGATGTAGCCATCCAGAGAGAGATCATGTAAATGGATCCAAGTCATGGGTGCAGCCATCCAATAAAGATTATCATAGTGAAACCAAGGTATGGTCGCATCCATCCAATAATGAGAAGGATCACATATAACAACTCATGGTATGGTCGCAGCCATCCATCTGTGAGAGACATGTATATTGGCATGATCATGTCACATCACCTTGCAACCTGAACTTTTTGTAATCTAAGCCCGGGGTCTTGCACTGCAACACGACCTGATCAAAGTACAAATTCTAACATGTGAATAGATGTGTTGAGGTCGAATAGGCTAGAAATTCGCTTGATTACCAGTCAATGATGGGAACTATTAACAAGCGCGAGAGAGGCCACCAATAATGACAATGGTTCTCAAGATACCAGTAGCACAATCCATGGAGTGTGAATAAAGGAACTGAAGTCGAACACCCGTGAAATCACTTGATCGAAATCCAATGTTGTGAACTTGTCATCGAGTGCAAATAACTTGCCATTAGAGCATGCAAGCTCTAAGGTACTAGAAGGAAGTCTCTTGACCAACTTCCTGAATAATGAGTTGAAGTTAATAGGAAGTGACCCCGTCAAAGGAGGGCCATGATGTATCCCACATAATCGACACGAGACAAAGGGATGAAATAATTATGGATGATATTGAGAATCAAGAATGAGTGTAACTGCAGAAGGACAACTCTTGAACATACCGGCGACATGACTCTGGAGTTTGGTAGCTTTTGGATCCATAATATTGGAGGTCATGATGACGTGGTAGAGATCAAATGGAAGGCAAAAATGAATAGCCCAACCCAAGAAAGTCATCGATGAAGTGAGGATATCCCAACTCGACATGAAGCAAAAAGTGTCATGTTCAAGAGTGAGTTGCCGATACAACTGATAGAATTTTCCATTTTCCCCCACCATTTCTGGCAGGTACCCCAATTATTTTTTAATCGCAAGCTTGAGGTGGATAGCATGTGCTTGCACTGTAATTCTATCCGTCAGATGAATCTGACCTAGTAATATTAATGAGCACTAGGAAGAAAAATCTCATGTTCATCATGGTGACGAATCCGATGTCATTTAATGTTTTAAAGAGTCCAAAAAAGGTGTAACTCTGTAACTTTTTCATGTTTAGAGAGTTTAAAAAAGACACGGAAAATAAAACTCCACATCATCCCTTTCGTACGTTTGTGTCTCTCAAGCCCGAAAAGGTAGAAAACGATACTTGAGAGAACCACCTGACCATTTCAGTCAAGGAGTACCCTTTTCATAAATAGTTTATCCCAACCCGAAAAGGGGTAAATGTATACTAGGTAAACAACATTTCGCAACCTTTAACGAGTTCAAAATGACAAGAACTCAACAACCTTTTCGTGTTTAAAGAGTCGGAAAAGAGCTTGAAAGTGGACCCCCTGTTTTTATTATCTTTAACAAGTTAAAAAGGGAAAAATACTCGGTGATCTTTTCATTTGAGTTTTTTCGAGTCAATAAGAGCTTAAATGCGACTCTAGTACCATCATTAGCAATCTATCACCTATCGCTACACAAGAGGCAAATGTATTATCCAATTTCTGAGATAAAATGGATGAAAAATACATTTAAAAACCCTAAAATATCATGAAAAATGAATAAAAGGGGGAGAAGTAAATAATTTCTTACCATTTTAACGTTTTACCTTATGTGGAGAAATTATCACTCATTTGTGCCCTAATTTTTTAGGAGTAGATTGCGGCAGATCCAAGAAGCCATCTGATGATCCATCAGTTGCAGGTATGAGCTAACACCCTTAGCTTCATTTTTATTCTTGCTTTTCAAGTTTTTAACCAGCTTTTGGATTTCTGGAAGAGATCTTAGCAAAAAAAAATTGCCTTCGGTCGGCGTGATTTCTAGGCACAGGATCACGTCGATTGATGGTCATTAACACGATCAAGTGCATCATTGGTGCTACTGTTTTTAAAATAGTCGTTCCAGCACTGTGAATAGAAAAAATTCAATTTTTTGCCCGATTTCCCTTCTTTGAATCCAAATTTGCTCAGTCAAAGATGAATGTTGACTTGATTCCACGGTTTTTGCAGGCAAAACACTGCGAAAAATGGTCGATTGGAAAGAACGTGAGCATGAGGAAATTGATTCACAGGAATTGGCAAACCCAAATTGTTTAAATTTCTTGAGGAACTATGGACTCCTGAAATTTTTCTACACACTGAGTCTTCACGCTCAACCTGAGCTAATGCAATATTTGATCAGTCTTTGGGACATTAACCAGAAAATATTTGTGATCTGAGACCCAGAACTCGATTTAGAAACTTCTGACATCTATTTCATCATTGGATTGTCCCAAACATGGGAACCAGTCAACTTGTATGGTGCCAGGCCTATTGGGGCAAGTGTGAACATGTTGCTTGCAGAACATTGTCAAAAAGCATTGAAATCAAAGAGTAGCAAGGTTGATATTACGAGTGTTAATGACCTTGTACTGAAAACACTTCTCTTGACCATAAACAGAGTGGCTGGGGCTCAAGCATTGCATGATTCCAACAAATCCAAATTCCAGTATGTTATAGACAGTGCGGCGTCGCCTATCTTCAACTGGGTGAAAGCCATGAAGGTAAACATGAAGCACTAGTTATCTGATGCCAAGGCAGGAAACCTGAACCAGTTCAGATATGGTTCTGTTCTAGTGACCTTCTTCTTGGAGCGGATCCCACTATTTCACTATCAGCTTGTAGAGGTGAACCCGCCATTGCCACAAGACCCGCGAATGGTGCGTTGGAGTGAATTGATGCCTATAATCACCGGAGGCTATCATATGTCATACAAGCTCGCCTTCTTTTCGTGGCTAAGGCGTCACCTGATCGTAGTAGAGGATTGGCCCTATAGCAGTGCCGACTTCCGTGGTGATCCAGATATGTCGCTCCAGGAGGGAGAAGATTATGATGATGGAGGTAAGAAAAACAATTTTTATTTTTTATTTTTTACTGTTTTTTGAAATATATGAGTTCATGACATTTCGATTTTATAAATGTAGATGTAGAACCAAAGCGACCAGCCGGGATGTCCTTGATCACCAGGTGCGTTGCTCAGTAGTTTGATATCTCTTCTTATCATGAAGGAGTTGATAATGAGGAGGAAATCACACAGAACCTTGAGGTATTGACCAGAGGTATCCCAGAGTATGTCTGGGTGGGTGACATCCCACGCCAGTATCAATAGCACATAGTGGGGGTATCAGACCGATTCCACCAACTACTAACTTGTGTAGTACGAGTAGTAACGTGCTATCATGAGAACCATGTTGAGTGGTCCATAGATCTAGCATTTTATAGCTTTGAGTCCTGCAAGCCACGTATGTACTTTTGAACACATATATTATTTTTTGGGGTTTTGATGTATGACACTCAAACATTATCAACATACATATATATATGCTATATTTTCTTGCTTACTATGGTACAAATGTTTTTTTTTGCACATATTTCGCAGATGTTTGTCTAACACATAATTAGATAATGCATTTGATAATGTATTCATATGCCTAGGAATATGATGATATGTGATGTAATCAATTTTTCTTTCTAAGAGACGAATATGCAAATAAATTCTCAATATCTGAGGGTTTTTGATGGAATATTACCTGTTGAGCTGAAGAACAACAAGTTGTGAATCAAGGTTGACAACCAATTCCCGAATGTCAAGGGCAATGGCTTCTAACAACAATTCGATAATTGTGCTATACTCAACAATGTTATTAGTTGTTCGACCTAAAAAAATACCTTGAAGATCAATAAACTCACCATGGGGGTCATAAATGGCCCATGCTATGAAGGATAGATTCTGAGTAGTATGGAAAGCACCATCAACAAAATCGATGTGAGGATTCACAAACATCTGCAAAGCAGGTGAAGACATGGTAAGCAGGAAAGTTGCTTGAAAAACAACACACCAAACCACACTACACAAAAATGAATAACACACTATTGTACAAAAGTATCCATGCAAGATGACTCGATCATAGTACTTCTTGACAGAGTCCATTTCCGGACTCAAGTAATCAATCAACAGGGAGGAAAACTCGAGTTTTACCATTGGCATGACGAGTAAGAATAAACTTGGCCAAATAATAGAGTATAACTCATATAGGGATGTGCCCTCATGCCCCCTGGGTGAGGGATGGTTTCGAGTCATAAGATAACAACCCCATTGCAATAATGGGCAAGCGATAAAAACTCAGGGAGGGAGAAAAAACTTAAACCTATGAGGAGGTAACAGTGCCTCTAGTTGAAATATCTTAACAATATCAGGATAAACTGACATGTCAATAGGTAGCGGAGAAGAGAACTTCTCAAGAGAAGTAGCCATCACTGTCAGGCTAGGCAAGAACGAGGAACAATGATGAGTATCATTCCAAGGTACTTCCTCCAGAGGCAGTACTTCCATGATACTTTTGTTAGTAAGAAAATTCTCGGCTAAGGAATCAGGAGATTCTAAAGAACCAAGCCACGAGGATTGAGAATATATGTTGAGAGAGACAAAAGAAACAGAATGATCAGAGGATACCGAAGACGAAGTCGAAACAATATCCACATAAGTAATTTCGGCAGGGCTTAACGGAATAACCTCACCCCATGTATCAACAAGATCCGGTGAAGGAATGACCTAAGGATTAGACTTGACCAAGATCATGTTGATAGAGGAAACATGCAAAGGTGGGAGAGGAAAAATACCCATCAAGGCGGGATCTCTAAAAAGTCCTGCCAGCATACTCTCATAAGGAGCACCGGTGTGCTTGACATATGGAACATTGCCATCTGAGGAGGAAGAGGCAAAGAAGGACAGTTGGTCAACCATGCCAATCTTCCCTTGATGGGGAAAGCAAATCATGCAGAAAAGGGAGGAGGCTACAACATGCATGACATGGGTCCAACTCCATTCGAGTAGAAGATTATATTTAAGATTACCGTCAACAATATCTACTTCGACGTGTACTATCTTACCCTCCAATGTAATGGAAAGGTTAGGAAGAACATTGTATGGTCGAGAATCATGCCCATCAAAGGCTTCCAGAGTGTTAGGTTATTGGTTCAAAGAAGGAGAACCAATTGCCTTCCACCAAGTGACAGACATGATGCAGGTAGAAGCACCTTCATCAATGATGGTCCTATGAATGGTTTTCTCATTTATGATGACCTGAATGAGAAAGGAAATTTGATGAGGTAAACGCAGAATGTGGTTTTCCATATCAAAACAAATGAGATTAGAGTTAGTTAGATCAATACCTCTAATAGCCGACAACAATGCTTTCCATTGAAATGGACAGCTTTGAAGGATCTCAAGAGAAGACATAGCTGAAGGCACCTGAGCTAAATCCTCAACAATATTATAATGTTGAGTAACGTGAGCATTCATATTGTACGAGGACTTTTGCAACACACCTTGAGAAGGTGGTCGAATGGCAGAATTAGGATTAGGACTCTCCATATGGAGAGGGCCGGAACTTGATAGGATGGAGGAAGAAGGGGTACTTCCTTTCTCTTTTCCTACTGTCAAGGTAGGTGTTTGATAATATTTTGATCTAGTAGCCACATTGATAGGCATATTCATCATGAACACTTGTGAACCTGAGAAAGCAGATGACTAAGGTTGGTCTACCATTTGGGTCTGTTGGGACTAAAAGGGCTCTTTCAAGACAGCTAGGGTCCCTTTGAGCAAACGACTAACTTCAGATCGTCGAGGACAATATTTAGTATATTGATCCTCCTCGCATATGAGGCATGGATACTTGGGCTTCCGTTGAGAAGCATCACCAATAGACGACTTAGGAAGGCCCTGTTTTGGGGCATCAACTTTACCCTTGCCTCTACCTTTCCTTTTAACTTTAGAGATTTGTCGGTTGTGGTAGACTGGATAGCGTGAACCTCTGAGGTTTTACCAAGACTAGGTGAATTTCGAGAGGAATCATTGGAAGTAGTGTTGGAGACCAACTTCTGCTTGGAAGAAGATTTGGCGGCAGTCTGGGACACTGAACCAATTACTCCATCAACAGGAGGTGTAGTTGTAGACTTGGATGTTGCCAGATCAGATGATGGTCTGGGCACATCGGGTAACATATCATATAACATGCCAAATTTTGAATAGACAAGATCTAAATACTAGGCATGCGTGATGGCCTGTTCCTTAGTGACATAGCCACCCATAGAAATTTCCTCGGAAATTTTGTTAACGAATGATTTGGTGAACCATTCGATCAACAACTAATAAGAAATCTCAAACTTGATCAGGTGACGCCAACCTCTCCATTCATGGATGTGATCAAAGATGTGGGTCGCAATGTCTTGATTGAGTGACATTAGCAGATGGGTGCTAGTTTCATAGTGAACTAGCAACTAGAAATGTGCAAGAAATGCCATAGCGAGAGTGTTAAAGTCATGATAGGTACTTCAAGGTAGTTCGATGTACCACTTGGATGCAGCACCTGTCAGAGTTCGTTGGAAAAGCCAGAGACTAATGGAATCATCACGAATGGAGGAGCACTAGAGGTGATATGTCATCACATGGGCTTGTGAATCCTCTTTCGCTTTTCCTTCAAACTTCAGACAATCACTCAGAATCTTGGACGAAACCGAAGGCCAGTATGGCAAATGAAGAATAGGATCATTCGTGAGTCTAGACACATCTGGCAACTCCAATGTGGCCACAAACGGAAATTGGTTATTGAAAGTCATTTGAGGCCTATAAGCAGGCCCAGACTGTAGAACCCATCCTTTTTAGTAAGGATTTTGTCCCCATAGTGGAGGTTTTTGTCCATATGGCATTTTATTTTTCCCCCATTGTAGGTTACCTTGCTCGTAGGGAGGATTCTTACCTTAATAGCCTTGAAATTGTCCAGCCATAGTTTGTTGATAAGCGACATACGGGTTAAAAGGTTGTTCATCCTGTTGACTTTGGACATATGGATTTTCCACCTGTTTCCCCTGGGTGTAAGGGTGTTGAACCTATTTCCCCTAGACATAAGGGTTTTGCACCTTCTGTCCTTGGACATAACGATTCTGAACCTGTTGCCCTTGGACATAAGGATTTTGCACCTACTGCCCTTGGAGATAAGGATTTTGAACCTGCTGCCCTTGGACATAAGGATTTTGGGCCTGCTACTGTAGGACTTGACCGTGACCTTGCCCTTGCAAAGGTTGACCCTATTGATATAACTACAAGGGTTGTTGCTTCCCAGGTTGAGCTTGTTGCTGCAAGGGTTGACCTTACGGCTGTAAAGGTTGTCCATGTAGCCACAGAGGTTGACCTTGCGTAAACATAGGCTGGGAGGGTTGACGAACATGCTACATCTGTGGTTACAAGGTTTGTTGCGACTATTGCAAGGGTTTCCCCTATGGTTGTTGAAATCGTCCTTGTTGTTGCACTATATTCTCTTTCTACTACAAGGATGGCCCTTGCTGTTGTGAAGGTTTCCCTTGCTGCTGCAAAAGTGGTCCTTGCTACT
>APFE031412554.1:71299-83845 GCA_000404065.3 Pinus taeda | reverse complement strand
TATTATATATATATTGTAGATGCTTAAAGAAGCATATGCAGTAGGATGGGGTGACTCGCCCTTCAGATATACAGAGTACTAAAAACCCCAATGGGGGTGCTGATAATGTGAGCATATTTACATGTCGAAATATGATATAGACAACATAGTGTTCAAAAAAAATATGTACATGATAAAGATCAAAATAAACAAGTAATCATGGGCCTTCACGACCCCTATGCTCTAATGTCAATGTATGGCCCATGATAATACTGGAAGTGTTCCTCATCCAGCTGCTCCTGAATCAGCCATGTACCTTGAGGCCTGACTACAACCTCCTTGGAAAGCTGGTCGGAAACCTGATTACGTTCCCTGTAAATATGATGACATACAATGGAATATAAAAGAGACCTCAAATGAACTGCATCATCCAATATGTGTCTCAAAGAATATGTGTGACAGTTAGATATATTGTTGAACTAGTTTATTATGATCTTGGAGTCACCATACACTTGCAGATGGCTACACTGTTTCTCTAATGCAAATTGAAGAAGATGTTTGAGGGTAATCAATTATTCATAGTTATTATTCCCATTACCCAATCCCATCTGGATTTTGAAGAAGTGAGTCTCAGATAGATATAATATACCACCCCCCCCATAACCCATAGCTTGAGTAGACCCATCGAAATAGGCCCAGGGGATACTTTTATCAATCAATTCGGGGATGATGGTACGTTGTAGGGAGGGCTTATCTTCATCTCGAATAAAGGAGTAAATAGACAAGACGTAGGTAGATGCAAGGTTCTAGATAGGTGAGGTGTTGCAGAAGATGACCTTGTTCCTAGCAAGCCAAATTGCCCAGCAGACTAGTAAGGGGAGATTCTTAGCCTTAAGCGGCCTAACCAGAGACCACCATGATTTCGAAGCCTAATGTATAGAATTTCCTTACCAACAGATATATAATGGAAGAGAAGAATGAATCGAAGCCCAAAATTCCTTTTTAATAGGACAGTGCAGAAAAAGGTGTTTAATGGATTCGAAGTGCTATTAACATAAAAAATACCATGTGGGTCCATAAAAGGAACGCCTCATACGGTTGTCACCAGTGCGAGCTTTATTACAGAGGACTGTCCACATGAATAGTTTAGAGTGAGGGGGAGCTTTCATGTTCCACACATTTCTCCACCACCAACCAATTACAGGTGGTCGGTCTATAGATAATATGACAAGATATCCATCCTTGGGGGTGTATATCCCATGCTTTACATGTGCCCATATCAGTTCATCGTCCCCATCAATGATCCTAAAATGTGATTTAGTGATTGCATTTAGGTAGTTAAGACAATCTTGATGCCATATGTCGGGGATACCAATTTGGATGACTGATTTCCAAGCCTAAGAAAATAAGTTAGTATTCCTAGGGTCTGTAATATGATCAAGATGTGTGATGCTTGTGTTTGATAATAAAATAATCAAATCTTGAGGAAGACGATAGGCATTACCATTGCCAGTCTTTGGGTCCAAACCCACCCGAATAGAGGAACCCAACCTGATCCTCCAGGTTAATCCATCCCGAATATATGAAATAGAATTGATAACCGCTTTCCAGATCATCAAGATGCCAGTCTTGTTCCAAGAAGGTATCCGAATCCAATATAGAGTTAGTAGGGGTCAAATATATTTATGGAATACAACCTCAGTCCACAGACTATGCGCAATGAGAATCTACTGGCCCATTATGGCCGCCAGGGCAGTGGAGAAGTAAGCCAGATTATTTATGCCCCACCCTCCCCATTTCTTCGGGAGGGCTATTAATTCCCAACAAACCTATTTGACCATCCTGTCTTCCCTTCCATAGAAATCTGTAGCATAGTCTTTGGATACGCATGAGGATACCCCTTGGGATTTGAGCCATTGACATCCAGTGAACTGGGGTTTCTTCCAAAACGGATTTAATGAGTAAAATACAACCAACCCTGGAGAGGTATTTATGATGCCAGGTGTTGAGTCTGTGTTCAATATTTGTAACCAACCAGGTCCAATCCGTAATTCTGTAATGTAAAGGCTTGACTTTGAAGCTAAGGTACTTGAGACCATCATCCAAGGATTGAAGAGTAAAGGGAAACCTATGGAGAGCATATTGAATCTCGTGGGGAGAACATCCCAATGCTATGATGGTGGATTTTCGAGCATTTCACTCCATTACTGTAGCAGTGCTAAAAAGAAGCATTACAGAGTGTAAAATTGTCAGATCCCTAATACCTCCATTAGGAAAGATAAGGACATCATCTACAAATAATAAATGTGTTAAGGTGCAGTTATTTGTAATCTTAATGCCTTGGATATGCCCTAATTGGAGCTCTTCTGAGATGACATGATTAGCCCTTCCATGATAAGCAGAAATAATAGAGGAGAGAGTGGGCATCCCTGTCTAAGTCTTTTTTCAGCATGGAAAAAAGGGGACGCTGAGCCCCTAATGAGAACACTGAAAGAATCCTTAGTGATGCAACACATTATCCAATTGTTGAACTCCAAAGGAAATCAGAGATGTGTTAATAGCATCCTCAGATAAATCCAGCTAGCATGATCAAAAGCTTTAGTAAGATCAATATTAAGAATCATACCTTTCATTTTCTTTGTTTTGATAAAGTGAAGTACCTCTTGAGCCATTCCAATAGTGTCGTGAATTTGGCGATTATTGAGAAAAGGAAATTGCTCAGGTGAGATATGAGGTGAGAGAATGGGTTTGAGATGATTGATAATGATTTTGTAGATACAATTGCATAGGGATATAGGTCGAAAGTCATTGAAGTATGCAGGACAATCAGTCTTTGGGATGACAACAATGAATGTCAAGTTGAAGTCTTCATACATGCGCCCCGAAGTGCGACATTCCTCAATGATGCTGAGTAGATCCTCCCCTAATAAGTCAAAGAATGCAGTATAGAACTCAACAGGCCAACCATCTGGTCCAAGACTTTTGTCCTTCTTTGATGTAGGTGCATTAGGCCGAGCACATAAAAATGATAAGTTATTAAAGTCATACCAAGAGCCTAGCAATGTGATGGATTGATCACATGTCAAGGCTAGAACATTTTAAAGTTTATTTTTGAAAAAAAAAATGATATCCAATTAAGATTAGTTAGGAATATCTAGTTAAAAGAAATGATTTTAGAGTTAGTAGGTAGTTAGGGCTAAGGGAAATTGGTTCACATCCATGAACTCATTTCTTGGACAGGGGATTTTTAGTTTTGAAGTAGAGAGGAGGAACATTTTTGGGGGTGCTGGAAATTTTTGTGTGAGATTGAAGTTAATTGAACAACATTTCTTAGACCAGTGGTTTTTTGTATCAGCAAATCGAATCTGTAAGTGTGTGTGTGAGACAATTATTTTCATATGTGTTTGTGAGTTTGTGAACCATAATATTAATATCTGGATATTGAAATTGATTTGGTCTTTAAATTGTTATGTTGAATGAGGAATTCTTGCACTGTATTTTCTTTGTTATTTACATTTAAATGAGAACCTAGAGAATCATATTTCAGTTAATATTTCAATCCAGTATTCTTTCATCCAATATCGTGTATTGGAAAGAGTCATTTTACATTTCAGATTCGAGAATACAGAGCACTTTGTATCAAGCAAACAAAAGAAAGAAAATCTGTAAAGAAAAATCGTCACCAATTTTGCGGGTCAATTTTTTATCAAAGGAAGATGAATTTCGAAATTATGGCATTTTGGTTTTGTGCAGAGCAAGATCTATTTGGCAACTCACGAGCGATTTCCCAAAAATATCCTTCGTTTGGGAGTTACGAAGGGATATTTAAACTGTGTTTTTATAGACTGCGTGGTTGAAAAAAACAATGTTGTTCCTCTTGTAACAACATTGTACTTTGTTGTGAGAGTTTGTAACAACGCTGTAGTTTGCTATGAGATTTTGTAACAACATTATAGATTTTTGTGAGATTATATAGCAGCACTGCAATCTACTAAGAGAGCCTGTAACAACACTGTAGTTTGTTGTGAGAGTCTATAATAGCACTGTAGTTTGTTGTGAGAGTCTATAATAGCACTGTAGTTTGTTGTGAGAGTCTCTAACAACACTATAGTCTGCTAAGAGAGCATGTAACATCACTGTAGTTTGTTGTGAGAGCAAATATTTGTTGTTCATCTTGTAACAGCATTGTGGTTTGTTGTGAGAGCAGCCATCATTCTTAAACCATTTAAGAGTGTTCTCCGGCTCCCCCATCGAGTCTGGCTGAAGAAGATCTCGACATCCACATGTTCCACATAGCAGGGAAACAATCGAGCCACTCTTATAACTTTAGCCAGCGATGCATCATGAGGAGCTCTATAAATATTTTGAAAGTGAGATGAGCCTAGAGATGCCAATTGGTGAAATGTATGGACTCTTTGTCCATGATCATTAGTCATCTGCCAGATAGTATCGATAGCACGATGACCATTGGCAAATTTATGATAAAATTTAGTGTTATCATCACCCTCTTTTAGCCAAATTTCTTTGCTCCGAAGTCTCCAAGATTCCTCCTTGTCCTTCAATATTATGTCCCGATCATTTTCTAAGGATATGAGATGTGATTTTGAATTTTCAGTCAGATAGCCTCTTCCATATTCATCCTTGAGGCTAGCTATCTCGGTCTCGATAGAACTAAGGGAGTTATCATCTTGAAATCTCTTGTTATGGGCCCATCTCATAGAAATACACTTGAGGTTAATGAGATTGTTATAGAACCTCTCCGAGATAGATCGGCCCAAGCTGGGGGGATTTGCCTTCCAATAGTCAGAGACAAGGCAAAGATAATCAGGATCCTTCAGCCAAGTAACATTGAATTTGAAAGGAGCTTTGGGTTTGTGATCAGGTCCACTGATTTCAAGATAGGTGGGAGAGTGATCTGATATACCCCCCGATCCAACCCATTATCTCTAATGTGGATATTTCCAATGAGTCTCTCCTTAATGACGAAATGATCTATTCTGCGAGCCAACATTGCCTCCCCTGTCTTTCAAGTCCTCCAAATCGGCTGGAGACGAGCCATGGGATTGTTAAAAATCCCGTGCTCCTCAAGGAGTGATTCAATAGAGTCATATAGGGAGTCGATCTGGGCATTGTGTCCCCATGATTCAGCCTGTCCAATGGATAAATGAAGATCACCATCCAAAATAATATTTTCAGCTTGTAGGGGACTAGATCTGAGAAGATGTTCCCAGAAGGTAGCCCTTTTGTGACAGGGACCATAGACATTGATTAGTCAGATATTTAAATAGAGCTCAGAAGAGAAAATGTCCGCTCCAATGTATCCATGTCCTCCCCAGATATTGTTCAATTTGACCAATCTAGGGTTATGTCCAAAAGCAATACCCCTAGATCTCCCTCACACATCCAGAGCATGGAAAAGCCATCCAAGTACCAGAGATTATAATTCAAGTATAATTTGGTCAATAAGCCCAAGTGTCTCCTGAAGGAAAATGACATCCACCCTCTCAGAAGCCATGAGTATTTTAAATGCTAGTTTTTTGGCGGGACTAGCTAACCCTTGGTAGTTAAGGGAGAGCCACTTCATGGGGAGGGGAGGACACATTGGTGTTCTATGCTCTAAGGACCTGATTAATAGAAAGATGTTGACCGACAACCACATCTCTATCAGCTTGAAAAATAGCTCTCGAGATAGAGCATGGGCGCCCCCGAGAAGGCTTAGAGGGAAGGTGGGGGGAGATGATGCCAATTCCACAGGGAACCTGTACCAGGGGGCGATTCAAGGAGCATAGGTTATAGGAATGGGAGGGGAGGGAGAAGTCTGAAGCCTCTGAATGAGAAGCTGACGGGGAGGGATCCGACAAGGAGGGTGGAGTACAAGAATAAATAGGGGAGTGTTGAGACAAAGGGCAAGTAAAGGAGGGGGGGCAGATGCAAATGCAGAGCTACAATGAGAAGTAGTGGAAAAAACAAAGATGCGGAGGCAGAAATAGAATTGACAAAAGTGCAAGAATGAGAATTACCCGGAGAGAGCGCAGCAGCTACCGTCGCCCGTGCCTTGGTGACAAGAAGCGAGGGAGGTCAGATTTGAGTAGTGTCGTGCTTCTTCTCACGATCCTTAGCTGAAGATAATGGAATAGAACCAGGAGGAGTGTTATGTGCTTTAGTGCCCGGGGTAGTCTCCTGTTCCTCGGACTGATCCACAGGAGCAGTGGAGTTCTTAAACAAGGGGCAGTCCTTATAGAGATGCCCAAATTTGTGACAATGTCTACACCAAAAGGGCACCCCTTCGTAATCCAAAATTTGAATGCAGGTGATGTGTTTCGAGTAGAGGGTAATATGCTCCTCCAACCCTTCCCTTGTGTCCAAGTGAACTAGGATATGAGCCAGAGACTTATTTCCAGAAGAAATGTAGGATTTGTCATGGTCGATCTAGGTACCTAGCGCGTTACTAATGCGCTTGAAAATGTCATCAGACCAGAAATGTAAATGCAAGCTGGGTAGTCTTACCCAAAGAGGACCTTCTCCCAATTGCTTCTGCTCCGGATCAAACATAGGGCTCCATCTCTTTAATAGGACCAGAGTGAGCTCAATATGACAATACTTTGAGAGTGCCTATGATGTATAATCAGCCCGTTGGAAGCGCAGAGAAAACCAGCCTCGGGCAAGGGTTGTAACAAATGACAAATCTGTAAGAATATGCCCCCAAATAGAAAAGATCCATTGTTGAAGTCTGGCAGATGAATAGGTTCGACCACAAACTCACCCAGCCAAAACTCGATCCGTAGTGTCCACAACTTCCCCCATCTGTATTCCTTCCCCAAAACTAAGAGAAACGTCCTGATTCTTTGCCTTAACACACTTCTATTTCTTCCCTTTCTTCTAATGCTTGGTGGCTTGAGTACCCAAGGAGGGCACTGGAGGAAGATCCAATTCTTCCACCCACAGTTCAGAGTCGCCCTCCGCTTGGAAGCACGATGTCCCTTCAAGAAACCCCGCTAAGGGTGGGCCAGAAACAGGGTTTATCAGGTGATCATAGGATGGTCGAGAGGGAATGAACGGAGAGAGGCTTGTCGACATGGTGGATGAGGGGAGAGATATATCGCTGGCAGATGGAGTAAGTGAATAGCCTGGGGGGTAAAGCGAAGAGGCAAGGTCAATGCAGGTTACCAGGAAATGTAGCAGGGAAACTGGAGAAGGAGGAGGGATATCAAAATCCGACCAGGGGAGGGAGACATCGGCCATCAAGTCTGTCAGACATGAGGAGCTAGGGTTAGAATGATACGACATAGTGAACTCCAAGGAGTAATCGTCAAGGGTTGCAGGGGACGAGGGCAAAGACACTTTCGAAATTGAAGGGGAGTGGTCATCTAGATGGGGACCAATGCGAAAGGGTGTTCCGAGTAGTCCACGAGGTTCGCGTCCATTCCACTGATAGTCGACAAACCACGAGGGAAAATAGGAACCACGCCAACTACCGAGTCAGAATGAACAGTACAAAGCAAAAGCCTCGAAGTATCAACAGAAAGGCCATCAGTGTTGTCAGTATGAAGGAAGGAGAACAAGACCGGAGCAAGCGGTTACAGAATATCCAAGGTGAAACCCTAACTGGCTTCGATGTAGGTTCGAGTCACATACAACCGCTCCCGAAAATCCATCTCTCCCTCTCGCTCAGGCTTTTTTGAATAGGCCCATAAGGTGCTTTTGCAATGGGACATTGACCCATATATATATATATATATATATAACAAGAATGAGGGAATAACATAAAAATGATGTTTAACATATTCCAAGTTTAACCCAAATATATATTAAATTAGCTATTAAATTTTTATTATAACCAATTTTGTTTATTAATTTTCTTATTATTCAATACAATATTTTATTGTATTGTATTTATTTTGATACTTAATATTGTGTATGATTGATAAAATCAAAAGTTATATTTTTTTCTATATTATTTGATATAATTTTTTTTCAATATTGTTCTGAAAATTTAGTAAATTATATCTAAGTTCTTTAAATCTTCATTTTTTTAGTTTGTTTTACTTTTTTAATTGATTTTAAGTATATTGGATTATACAAATGAATAATGAGTAGAAGAAATTTGTTTACGGATATGTAATTATAGAAATAAGGAGAATATTTTTTAATTTTTATTTATTACTGAATAAAAATAAAATATACGTCAAAATCACCATAAAAAGTTATATTGTAGATGTTTTCACTTTTCCTAGCACCTGTAGCAGAAGTGCTCCAGGAGATATAGAAATCTTCCGAGAGACAACCTCTGGGTTGATTGTAGACTAGTGCCTAGGACATCTTAAATAGAGGATTTCATGGAAGATTATCAATGGGGACTTTCTGTTGCACTCCAATTGTCACAAAATTTGAAAAAGAGAATAAAAGAGGCTTGGTTCAATAGCCCTTCATCAAGGTAGACCGAAACAAATACATGGATCTAAATACTAATGGGGTAAATCATGCTAATCTCAAAGAGAAATGTCTCGTTCTGGTGGTTGACACACAACAACATGCAGTTTTAATATTGGTGTTGTAGTAAAATGAAGAGGAGGAGAGAAAGGAGGGAAATAGATGCATAAGTCTCTAAACAAGACAAAATCCTAAGCAACAATATTCCGGCAAAAATATGGAAGAGGGAGGAGATAAAAGCGAGGAAAGAGTGGAGCGTAAATTAACGTTTCATGCCATATACCTCATGGGTACATTTATCACCAAACATCATAAGTAAATCTGTGCTCATACAAGTGTTGCAGGTTAATCGAATAACACAAGTAAATCTTTTTTATACACAGGTACTGTAGGTTATATATTAAGACAAGTAAATTTGTCTTATACACAGGTATTGTTACTACTTAGTAGCATACATATAACCATGAGAGTATGAAACCGACAACTTCATTACACAATTTCAAGGAAAGAAAAACATATATGAAATGAGATTTACTAAGGGGAAAACATACTGCACATTGCTCTGATTATAATCACCAAAGAGTTTCATTCATCCTTCAAAATGAGTCCAATTACCAGTCCACTACATTCATCAGTGTATTACTCAAGTCCCTTATGAAAAAGCAATTAGAACCAAAATGGAACCATGGAATTTGAACCACCTTGGATGCATAATTTGGGAACCTTTATTAACTATTTCTTCCACCTATTTATAAGGAGAGGGAGAGCTTGGAATCAACATTTACAAAATATCTCAGTTGAGGGTCAGCTATCTGATTCACTATATGTCTCGACCTGCGATAGTTCTGTTGCCCAAAATAATTGCAAAGGATTTGATTTCGTTCTTGAAAATAAACAGAAATTAAGAATAATAGAAAACGGAAAATGGAAATATGGTGGAGGAAGTATCCCTCTATTTTTCCTGTGAAGGCCCTTGATTAGGCCACGTCTCTGCCATGATGTTCCTCTCTATTGATTAGTTGGTTCACTTGTCACTTTCGCCTTAAATGGATGGCTTCACCACTCTTTGGAGTTGGTAGCGATCGACTGTGTTTGCTTGTCAAAGAACAGAAGCATAGTTTGTTCGGGCAGTCCTTTACATTTATGACTGAGTGGAGCTCCACGCTGAGGCTTTAAGTCTTCCTGAGTCCCCATACTGATTTACCGCTGCACCATGCCTTTATTCAATGCCTCAGCTTCTGACCCATCTGCCTTCAAAGCCCTGTACCATACTAACGGGGCATCGTGACATTGAGACTTTTACTCTAAAATGCATTACATAACAACAATTCACGATCTCCTTCGACCCCCTTTGGTTTAGCCCCTTTCAGTATTTCTTCATCATAGGATTGAGGGTTGTCACCTGGGGCTTAACCTTTATATCAGAGGTTTCCAGTTGGAGCTTTTATATTGGAGCCACAACATGTTTGCGACCTCTGATTGTGAGAGCCAATTAGTGCTTGGCCTCCAACTTCGCCTTTGGTTTTTTTATGTTGTTGGGACCGCAGGCCAACCCCCACATTGGGGCCCCTTTATTGCACTTTCCCATATGTGTACTGTGTTACAAGGTGTTGATAAGCCTCAATCTTTGATTTGTTATTGTCGATGTGACATCATCATTGCCATGTGGCACTTCCTGAGTGGTGACATGTGTCACTCGGATATGCCCCCATAGGACCCTGAAGATGCCAAATCAGCATGCTACATGTCCTTCGTACTTCTGCGTCATGATGATGTCAGTTGCCCCGTGTCTTTATTGGATCCAATAATGTGTTGCCATGTGTCCAGTTGGAGGAGAGAGAAAAGGCCCGCCCTCTTCTGGTTTTGGGACTGATTTCCTTTATTAAATTGTTTTCAGTCCTCCCGATGCTTTAACACCATCGACATTCTTTTCTCGCAATTCCTTTATAATTTTTACTTTAATATCATCGATTGTCGATTTGCGACATGTCTTGCTCTGTTATGATCACCGATCGCCAATTCACCCAAGACCTCCAGTCGCTGATATACTATGCGCCATGGACTTCCAATCGTCAATATCGTCTGGACCCGTAGACTGCCGATATGCCGATATCGGAGCTATGCTACATCAAGCGTTGAATTCCATGTTTTCTGATGTTTCGATATGCAATTTTTGATTTCCATGGACCTCCGACCGCCGATATACATTGTACCTTGGACCTCTGACATTTGTGATTGACGATATGCGGGATCACTGGAACCTCCGATCTCCAATATTGGTGATCGGTGATCGCTGGTTTCCTCTGCCCTCCCCTGCTATTGCTTTCAGAAAACTCCGATTTCGATTTGTGATATGCTCTCGGACCTCCGATATGCTCTTCTCGTTCATTTCAAAGGCAACAAAACCCCTGACTTCAACAAACCATATCTTCTGATCCAGAAGTCCATTTTTGGGCCTCCACATATCGCTGGAAATCTTATTCTGAGCACTCTCCAATGGAGAAGGTTCAATTTAGCTTTGAAAGCTTTTGTGGCTTGGAATATGGCTTCATAATTCACTGCTCTTTTTCACTTTCGGCAATTGAAAACACATTTAGCAGTGAGTGACAACACCAGGCTTGAAGAATATATTGATAAAATTTATGTCAAGTGGACATGCTATGTAACAACTCTTTTTCCTTTGAAATTTTCCTATAGATTTTGCAAGTGGACATGCTATGTAACGATTTTTTTTTCCTTTGAACTTTTCCTATAGATTTTGCATATGTAGACATGTTTTTAGTGGATAGGTATTGCACTAGTTTAATGAGACTAATTACTCTAGATTCTAAGAGGAAAAAATTGTTGAGATTAGTGTGGAGTATGGCATTGCCACTTGATTCACATTTTCGCGAAGTGGTAGCTCTGATCCCCTAGACAACTTCCGCATTGAATGTCCTCAATCAACTGTCACCAATAGTAATTGGGTTAACATTGTACAATCCTAAGTTAACAGTGGATGATATTGAACAAGCATTTAATAAATTCACATACAAAACCCTTGTAAGTTTAAAATTTTATTATTTTAATCACAATACTAAATATTCACATACTTCAAAAAATTATAAAATTATTTTACTATATCAAAGGTTTTTTAAACTTTCTCTAATGTATTTAAAATTTAAAATTTTACTAAATACTAAACTCATTAGATACTTAATATTTTATTAAAATACTATTCTATTTATAAAAATGCATTTAAAAGACTCTAGTCTAACATTGATCACAAGTTTGAAATACTAAAACATCATTTTATTTAATGAAATGAAATATTAACCAATATTAAAATTTTGATTTTAAGAAGATCTTTTACTACCTCAATTTATTTGAAACTTAAAAACAATATACTTTTACAGATCGCAAGAGACACCCCCTCAATTCATTTGAAACTTAAAAACAATATACTTTTACAGATCGCAAGAGACACCCCCTTTACAACGACATTAAACACCAAAATCTTTATTTTAAATACTTGTCAAAAAAACATGGCAGACAACATAGAAATGGTACATTAAAGCACAAGTTTGATAAACACTTTGTGGTGACGTGTGTGTGTGTGTGTGTGTGGATAAGGTTTATCCACATCCACCAATATGGTCCATCAAATTGGCAAAAAGGTGACGTGTGTGTGTGTGTGTGTGTGGATAAGGTTTATCCACATCCACCAATATGGTCCATCAAATTGGCAAAAATTAGTGTTACTGACCATTGGTACGAAAACCAACTGAAACCACATGAAGATGTGTACAAGTGGCGTTGATTTTCAAATCAGATCCATTGTCGTATTAGAGTACATTGATTTACCCCAAATATAATGCATGTTTTTGATGACTTATTGGTTCAAACTGAAGTAAATTTTACAGAAATTACAAAAATATAATTTATGTATTGGTTCACACTCAAGTAATTTTTTAATTAAATAATTATTATAATAAATTTTACAGAAACAATATTATGATAATCAATAATTTAAAATTTTTATATATTGGATTTGAAATATAAACACCTTTCATTAACGCAAATTTAATTAAAATTTAATATTAAATACAATTTAAATTATGATTTTATTTGGAGATTCTATACGATAGCGTTTAGTTA
>APFE031412554.1:41562-51801 GCA_000404065.3 Pinus taeda | reverse complement strand
CATGCCTAACGAAATGCAACTGATCGAAACTGATGGGACACCTAAACATGAAATGCAAAAAAGAGCTTTGATCTTTGATGGAGGGATAACTAGACCGACTCTAACATCATCAACAACAAGAAGTTGTAACCCACTAAGTTTGTCGAGTAAAAATCGCATTATCTGTAGATAAGCTTGTTCAGACTTAAAATTATAATTATGTCATATCAGCTTGTTAAGGCTATTTTTATTTAATATTAGGTCGCTTCTCAATTAAATTCAATTTATTTTAATTTTTTAATTAAATAGTATTATTACAATTTTTATAAGGATAATTTTATGATCAACAATAATACATATTTTTTTATGTATTCATTTAAACTAGAGATACCGTCCATTACATGACATAAATTACTGATGTATTAGTTTAATTTACATATTAATACAAATATTCATCATTAATATAAGTAATTTTTAAAATATTTAAAAGGTCTTTTAAATTTAATAGTAAATATAAGTAATATTTTTAATTAAATTTTTTCCTAAATTTAATATTAAGGCTAGTTTAAATTATTCAATTTAATTAAAGTTTTTAATGAAATATATATTATAATAGTTTTTATATAAATAATAGTATGATGAGTAAATAATATAAAATTGGATTTAAAATATAAGTATCTATGTTATATTAGATCAACATAATTTTTATGTTGGTTAAAATTTGATATTAAATATCAATTAAATTATAATTTATTTGGAGATTCTTTATGTTATATTGTTTATGCGAAGTTTTTTTTAATCAAATCATAGTTTTAACTACACTAAGAGATTCTTTATATTATCTCATTCATGTGAAATTCTTAAGTTAATCAAACAATTATACTCAAAACCTTTTTATGTTACATTATTGATAAGATTTTTTACATTACATCATCATTTTTCTTTCATAGAGGTATCAAAATCTCACGAAAATGTATTAAATTCACTCACGAGAAAAAGTTATGTAAGGACATCCTCCTTTATGTAAAAATATATCTTGCAATGTGATTCCACTAATACTCAACCAAGCTCAAGAAATAATCTCAGTCTACCTTGGTTTTGTTATTTTATCTTATTTGTTATTTTTTTCATATGTTTACTTAGGTCATCATGGAGCTTTTTTTTTCGTTCTATTTATGTTGGTTTGATAGAAGCTCTTATTTTGTGCTTAGATTTTTGTTTTGATTTTTCTTTTCTTTTCTTGTAAGGCTAAATTTTAGCTTTAAAAAACATATTAAAACTTATTTTGTAAGCTTCATTATCAATAATATATTGTGGTTTGTGTCTAGAGTCTATGAGCTTCAATGTGTAACCCGTTTTTTTTGCTAACTCTCTTAAAACTTTTGTTATTACAAGTAGTTATATTTGTTTGGGCATCTAAGGAAATCATTCAAACTCTTTGTAAGCTTCATTATTAATAATATATTGTCTTTTGAGTCTATGAGTTTTAATGAGTTTATGAGCTCGCTTGTTGGGAGCGTTGTGCATTTCCTCAAATTTGATGTGCCACAGGAAGTATGTCAAATTTAGGTGGTCATAAGTGTAAGACTAACAAAGTTATGTTTCGTTTCTTTTCATTTAGGTCGCCGAATTGTAATACATGAGAAGTGAGGAAAATGTCGATGATGTTTATAAACATAAATACAGGATAACTATGGTTTTACGTTCAAATTGCATTTTAAATAGAATTTATTAATTAAAATATTGTTTTTATTTAAAATTAGGGTCGGTCTCAAAATGAGATTCAATTTAGTTTAAAAAAATAATTAAATAATATAATAATAATTTTACACATTGATTTTAAAATATCGTATTGGTTTAAACTAAAGTAAATTTTAAGGTTTTTTAATTTAATATTAAGGTTATCTTACGTTGATTCAATTTAATTAAAATTTTAAAAAAAATTATTACATAACAATATTACCATAATTAATAATATAATTTTTTTTTTTTAATTGGATTTGAAATATAGTTTTTCCATATATCAGATTTAAAATATAGGCAACTTCTCTTAACATAATAATTTATATTTTAGTTAAAACTTGATATTCAATACAATTTAAATTATAATTTTATTTCGAGATTCGTTATGTCACATTGTCTATGTGAGATTGTTTTTGTTAATCAAACCATAAATTTGACTACACTAAGAAATTCCTTATATTATGATGATGATGGTGGTGGTGGTTAACGTTCACTGAGACCAAATTGGTCTATCAGACCTATAATTTTCTTAGTTTTTAATTGTCTGGCTCCTCGTCTTTCTTGACGAGATTGGTGCTATAGCTTCCCTTTTTTTCTCTATGGTATTCCAACTTCCTTTATCTTGCATCTCCTTCATCTCTTGTGGTTCTTGGGACATTGGTGTCCTTTTGAAGATAGTCGGAGAAGAAGTTTAATCTAGGATATCTGCTTTGTTGTTAAAGGAAGTTGGACTATGTTTGAAATCTCTGTAACTAAAAAATATATAATTTTATTTTTAAAAAAAATTATAATAATTAATTAAAATAGAAATTATATTTTATTACTTCTTAAAATTAAAATTAATTATTAATAGTAAATTAAAATTTAAAATATATAATTAAATAAAAAATTTATTTTTCCCATAATTAATATTAAAATTTCAAAATCAAAAAATATTTAAAATTTTAAAACTATAAAAAAATTATTATATATTAAAAAAAATTTACATATAATTTAAATCATAAAAATATTAAAATTTTAAACGATGTAAAAAAATTATTATGATGCTCACAGGGGTGAAGAAGTGGGATTGAAACTAGTGAAATGAATCACATAGCATCAATCATTACTTCTGGGGCTTGCCTTGGTAACCAGGACTTCCAGTGAGGTCACCTGTGGGATTGAAACTAGTGAAATGAATCACATAGCATTAATCATTAATTCCGGGGCTTGCACCCGGTAACTAGGACTTCCAATGAGGTCACCCATCCAAGATCGCCTCTGGCTCAAGCGTGCTTAACTATGGAGTTTTCCCCACAATCAAGCCCACTTAGCTTGCTACCCCATTTGCAAAACCTTAGCAAGTATTGTGCCTCATGAACCATTCAAATAGAGATCCCTTCACTAGTTTCAATCCCACTTCTTCACCCCTCTAAGCATCACCCGTTGCAATGAGTGCAAAGTGAACTATTCAAAAATCATGAGAAATTAGTTAGTTACGACTACCTCTCATGGAAATGGTCATACGTGAATAACTTACTTAACGCAGTTGAATCCAAAAATGATATCTAATATAATTCACTGCATAAACCCCCATACTTAAATTCAAAAAGAGTGAAGGGATCTCTACTTGAATGGTTCATGAGGGACAATACTTACTAAGGTTTTGCAAATGGGGTAGAAAGTTAAGTGGGCTTGATTATGGGGAAAACTCCATAGTTAAGCGCGCTTGAGCCAAACACGATCTAGGATGGGTGATGTGATGCCCATGAGCTGCAGGAGCGAACATGGAGGTGACGAGCTGCAACACGGTGGAAACGTGTTGATGTGCGAACGAAGAAATGAAGGTGTTTGGTGTTTATACCCGTGGGCGGTCCCGGGCGAGCCGATGGGCGGGCACCCCGATGAGTGGGCGAGCCGATAGACGAGTGCCCCGACGAGTGGGCGAGCTGACGAGCGAATAAAACTAGGTGCTGAACGATGGGTGAGGTCGGCCAGCATATGGACATGGCGTGGCAACCATATATGTAGGTGGAAAACTCATGGAGTTGGACATCATCAAATCAACGAGCTTCTAAGGCGTCCAAGTGTGGAGAAGTAAAGAAGTGCGAGTTGGTGTTGAGGTGAAGGCGTGGTGCAGGCGGTTGCAGGCCGTAGCACCCACGCCAAACAAAGTGCGAAGTCGTGCAGGACGCAGGGCGCCGAAGGGCGTGCCAAGGCGCACGGGTGAACCGAATAGGGCATCGGAGGGTGTCGTTTAGGCATTGTTCAGGGTGTTGTTCAGGCGTCTTTCAGGAGTCATTCAGGAGTCATTCAGGGTTCGTTCAGGGTCGCCGAACAAGCGTTCAGGAGGAGCATTCGAGGAGTCATTTAGGAGGCTGAACGACCGTTCAAAAATTTGTTCAAGGTGTTGAATGGGGCGTGTAGAAGGACATTTGAGGTCATTCAGAGAATCATTCAGAAGGTCATTTGAGGGCATGTGAGGGTGCGATAGGGCGCCCACCCGAACGACATGAATTGGTCGAATGGTCAACCAGATGAAGTCTTGAACGGGTGACACGACTCACCGATGGGCGAGTTGGGCGTTCGGTGGGAGCGCCCGACACGTTAGACGAGTTGAACGGAACGTGTTCAGGTGAACGTGCGAAGGCAAACGAAGAGTTGGGCAGAGTTGTTTGGGTGACTGTGTAGGCGCGCCGATGAGCTGGGCCAGCACGTTGTGCGGGTGAATGTAAAATTTGGCTAAGTGTAAATTTGGGGTTTCCTCAAGATTTAACTTATACATATATATTGATTATTCGGGCAGACTCATTATAGGGAGTTTCCCCTCCCTTTATACTATTGTGCATTTATGTGTTAATGTTGTTTATGGTGAATGTTAATGGTTTCATTGTGTATAAATGAAAACATAATACTTGGTAAAGAAGAAAATAAACTAAGTATTGAAAGTTATGCATAGTCCAGGATCGCAAGTATTGGTGAAAACAAAGTGGTTAGTGGTGCCGCACCTCGCTACAGTGTAGTTGGAAGAGTACCGCCAGTGTAGGGGTGTGACAGGTGGTATCAGAGCTTATTCAGTTTTGCAGGAGACCTGGTGAATGGTAAGATAAGTGTAAGCACTTCGTGAAAAGTTTAGTAAAGGTGAAGCATCGTGCTTGGGCTAAGTTGAATGACAAGACATGGCAAGTTTGGAAGAATGCGAAGGGAGGCTCTTGCTGACCTTATACAGGTTGAAGCGGATGAAAGAAGAGAACCCACAGATTTGAGATAGACTTGAAGTCTTGTAAAGGAATGTTGAAGATGAACTTCTTTGACTTGGTTGGGCAATGGAGCAGGATGAAGCTGCAGATTGTGATGACGAAGAAGAGGAAGCCATGATGATTGAGGATGTTGTAGATATGAAAATGATGGAGGAGGAACTTGAAATTGTTCAGGTTGAACCAGGATCGTGCAGTATGCAGACATTGGTCGATGAGGAAACTCACATGGAGGGACCTCATGATGAAGTAAGTATTATTGATACTTATGTTTCAGTGAGACTTTTGGGAGATGAACTGTATGCAGGGAATAGCAAGATCATTTTGTTGATGCAAGGGAGGATCTTACCATGGATGTCTACGATGGAACCTTGTATGGAGAAGCAAGAATCATTGACTGTTAAAGGGCTTGTTGGGGCTGTTTGTGACCTTATGGTAGAAGGTACGAAGGCCCGTGTCAAGGGAGGAACGTGATGATCATTGCGGAGGAATGGGTCATGCTTTAGCCATATGGAGATATTGGCTAAGTGCTAGGCATGACTCATGGACAGATTGGACGAGGGCACACACTTGAGTATGATGATACTTGGGTGGACTTCTCATGGCCGAGACCAAGAGGAAGTCTTGGTGGAACCTTCAGTGGGGGAACCATGGTGGAAGAGACTCATATGTTGATGATATGTTTGGGGGACCGAGTTCACTAGGCCAGATTGCAGACTTGGATGAGGATGATTGATTGTTGTGATGGGTCTACTTAGTTGGACAACATGGGAAACTTGTGTCATGGACATCAGGTTGGAGACATGGAGCATGACAGTCTTATGCAAGAGCACTTGTAGAGGTGTCACTTATGGGCATCCAATAAAGAGTGCCAAGGCAGGGATGCTATGCAGGTGGATTTGCTGGTGTGACATGGAGACTTACTAATTATGAGCTGATGGAGATGTTATGCACTCTTGTACAACAAGGCCATGGACTTGGTTGGATTTGTGAGCAGACTATGGAGCATTCCTACTACATGGAGAGCTGAGGCATCTTGCAGAGACCTTTGGGCCGAGACATGTATGCTTGCTAAAGTGATGGTTGGAGATGATTCATGGAGCTCATGATGACATGAGGTTGTGACTTGATGTGGGGGATCTATATGAAACACTTTGGAGTGATGGAGTTACAACGATGATGATGCCTTGGTGGCAACACTTGGGCATGGGTTGAGCCGAGACTTAACCACTTTTGACACATGGGAGTTGATTGATCTATGATCATGGGCAGCACATGGGAGATGAGATAGGTGTATACTTGTTTCTATGACAGACTTGAGGGATGACACATTGCAGATATGATGGAGGTTGCTCCATGGACCTGGATGTGGCACATCGAGAGTCAGAAGATGATCTCTTCACTTTGAGGAGATGTATTTTACACATATGGATGATGATGTGGGGATCGATGCAACTGATTTCATGCAGCACATTGGTACCAAACATCATGGATAGCATGTAGCAGATGAGATGAGGACTACTTCATGGGCCTAGACATCGCTTATATGGAGATGGATTCTTGATCGAGTTGATGTTGTGACAAGAGTCTGAGAAACGACTGATGATGGCATGAGAATGTGCATTCTCATCGTTTGAGTGTGATAGTTGGATTAGCTACCCAACTAGCTCAAATTATGGGGCTCGAGCAATGTACAAAGATATGTTAGCATTATGTTAGAGTATCATGACATCAGTTCACACGATGACTGTACATGATGAGGTCAAAATAATGTGTTGCAATAAGCATGTAGCCTAAGATGGAGGGGCCAACCTTCCACAAGGGGAGTAGCATGTGGAGATTGCAAAGGATGTGGTTGATGATCATGGATTGTGAAGACTTTCCAATGTATGAGATACCAATGGGGTATATGCCTTGGTATGGATATCTTGGTGACAGATGGTTGCTGGGATGAGAGATTGTCAAGGACGACAATGATTTCAAGTGGGGGAGAATGTGAGGCCCACGAGTTGCAGGAGCAAGCACGGAGGCGACGAGCTGCGGCATGGTGGGAATGCGTTGATGTGCGAATGAATAAATGAAGGAGTTTGGTGTTTATACCCTTGGGCGGTCCCGGGTGAGCCGACGGTCAGGCGAGCCAATGGGCGGGTGCCCCGACGAGTGGGCAAGCCGACGGGCGAGTGAAACCAAGCGCTGAACGATGGGTGAGGTCGACCAAGATATGGACATGGCATGTCAACCATATATGTAGGTGGAAAACTCGTGGAGTTGGACATCATCAAATCAATAAGCTTCTGAGGAGTCCAGGTGTGGAGAAGTAAAGAAGTGTGAGTTGGTGATGAGGTGAAGGCGTGGTGCAGGCGATTGTAGGCCGTAGCACCCACGCTGTCACGCCCCTACACCTGCGGTAGTCTTTCAACCTCTTATAGCGAGGTGCGGCACTACCAACCGTTTTCTTTTCACCAATACTTACGATTGTAGACTACGCCTAACATTCCATACTTAGTCTTATTTTCGTTACCAAGTATTATTAGTGTTCCTTTATACAAGTGAAAGCCCATAAAATTCACATAAACAGAATTATACAAGAGAAATGCACAACAATATAAAGGGAGGGGCAACTCCCTGCAATATGAGTCTGCCTGGATCAATATATTATACAATCTTCACTTTTACAAAGTACAAGTTAAATGTTGGGAAACCCCAAATTTACACAGCCAATTTTCTAACTTCGGCAAACTCGGTTGCCCAGCTCGTCGACACCTCCGCACAGTCGCCGCACGATTCACCAACCCTTCGTTCACCTCGTCGCACAATCATGTTGTTTGCCCAACTTGGGCGCGCCTCATCGTAACCAAGTCGCCACACACGGGCACCCCCGCACGAGTCACACCTCCGTTCACAATCTCAACACTTCGCCAAAAGTCACACCGTGCACACTTGCACGACGGGTGGGTGCTCACCCGAGTCACCCAGGAACCCGTGCCAAGTCGTCGCACAAACCGGGCTCCCACCAACATTTCACCGTTGGGCGCTCCTACACATCACCGGGCGCCACACACCCGTGCACACCTTTCTCCAACCGGCAGGGGACCATGCCCACGCCCGTCACCTAAACCAAGAGATAGCACTAACTCCGTGCGGCCTCGCCCAAGAACGGGCGCATCTCCAACTGCTCCCTCCTTCTTTTCTGCGTCCACACCTTGTATCTGCGAACTCCCTTCTACATGAGTGAAGTTTGTATGTGTTTTGAGCGATGAGTGATGGATCCAAATGCCATGCATGCATCTCCAATATATATGGGCGTAGGGCGAGGTCGCAGCTACTCAGCCGACCTGCCCATGCCTTCAACGCACCCACACTTCTTTGCAATTACACCGTCGACTTGCTTCAAGTCGTAGGTCGGCCTCCATAAGGTTTAACCCATGCCTCCATGCATATAAACAGCTCGCCTTCCTTCTGCACTTCATTATACATGATGTCTTTGCGTGCTAAGTCAAGGCTCGCTCCTCTACGCACTGCACTTCAAGCCGGAGCTTGCGCATAATGACTACAGGTCCTTACATCCTCCTCCATCTGAAGTCGTTGTCGTCCTCAACAACATACCATCCTAGTAGCCATCCACCAAGATCAACAATATCTGTCTCATCCATGATGTCAACTCCTCTACATATTGCAAACATCCCTGCAACATATGTAGAACCACCGTCTCCATCATGTCTCGTCCCGGCAACCATCTGTCACCATGATCAACATACCAAGGTATACACCCCATTGGTATGTCATGCATCGGAAATCATCTCAATCCATGACCATCGACCATCTCGTCGCAATCTCCACATGTTGCTCCCCATCGTGGAAGGTTGGTCCCTCCATCTCAAGCTACATGCTTCCTGCAACCTCTCATGTACCTCATCATGTGTCATTCCCATGTGAACTGCTACCATGATACTCCAACACAATGCTAACACATCTCTGTACATGTTGGTCCCCATGTCTGAACTAGCTGGGTAGCTAATCCAACTGTCCCGCTCAAACCATGAGAATGCTTTAATATTAAATTTTTTCTAAATTTAATATTAAGACTAGTTTAATTAATCAATAATAAAGTTTAAAGAATATATATAAATAGTTTTATATAAATAATAGTATGATGAGTAAATAATATAAAATTGGTTTTAAAATATAAGTATCTATGTTATATTAGATCAACATAATTTCTATGTTAGTTAAAATTTGATATTAAATATCAATTAAATTATAATTTATTTGGAGATTCTTTATGTTACATTGTTTATGCAAAGTTTTTTTGTTAATCAAATCATAGTTTTAACTACATTAAGAGATTCTTTATATTATCTCATTCATGTGAAATTCTTAAGTTAATCAAACAATTATACTCAAAGCCTTTTTATGTTACATTATTGATAAGATTTTTTACATTACATCACCATTTTTCTTTCATAGAGGTATCAAAATCTCACGAAAATGTATTAAATATGCTCACCAGAAAAAGTTATGTAAGGACATCCTTCTTTATGTAAAAATATATCTTGCAATGTGATTCCACTAATACTCAACCAAGCTCAAGAAATAATCTCAGTCTACCTTGGTTTTGTTATTTTATCTTATTTGTTATTTTTTTTATATGTTTACTTAGGTCATCATGCAACTTTTTTTCTTCGGTCTATTTATGTTGGTTTGATAGAAGCTCTTATTTTGTGCTCAGATTTTTGTTTTGATTTTGCTTTTCTTTTCTTGTAAGGCTAAATTTTAGCTTTAAAAAACATATTAAGACTTATTTTGTAAGCTTCATTATCAATAATATATTTTGATTTGTGTCTAGAGTTTATGAGCTTCAATGTGTAACCCATTTTTTTGCTAGCTCTCTTAAAACTTTTGTTATTACAAGTAGTTATATTTGTTTGGGCATCTAAGGAAATCATTCAAACTCTTTGTAAGCTTCATTATTAATAATATATTGTCTTTTGAGTCTATGAGTTTTAATGAGTTTATGAGCTCGCTTGTTGGGAGCGTTGTGCATTTCCTCAAATTTGATGTGCCACAGGAACTATGTCAAATTTAGGTGGTCATAAGTGTAAGACTAACAAAGTTATGTTCCGTTTCTTTTCATTTAGGTTGCCGAATTGTAATACATGACAAGTGAGAAAAATGTCGATGATGTTTATAAACATAAATACAAGCTAACTATGGTTTTACATTCAAATTGCATTTTAAATAGAATTTATTAATTAAAATATTGTTTTTATTTAAAATTAGG
>APFE031412554.1:0-40643 GCA_000404065.3 Pinus taeda | reverse complement strand
CATAAAAATATTAAAATTTTAAACGATGTAAAAAACTTATTATGATGCTCACAGGGTGAAGAAGTGGGATTGAAACTAGTGAAATGAATCACATAGCATCAATTATTACTTCCGGGGCTTGCACTCGGTAACCAGGACTTCCAGTGAGGTCACTTGTGGGATTGAAACTAGTGAAATGAATCACATAGCATTAATCATTACTTCTGGGGCTTGCACCCGGTAACTAGGACTTCCAGTGAGGTCACCCATCCAAGATCGCCTCTGGCTCAAGCGTGCTTAACTATGGAGTTTTCCCCACAATCAAGCCCACTTAGCTTGATACCCCATTTGCAAAACCTTAGCAAGTATTGTGCCTCATGAACCATTCAAATAGAGATCCCTTCACTAGTTTCAATCCCTCTTCTTCACCCCTCTAAGCATCACCCGTTGTAATGAGTGCTAAGTGAACTATTCAAAAATCATGAGAAATTAGTTAGTTACGACTACCTCTCATGGAAATGGTCATACATGAATAACTTACTTAACGCAGTTGAATCCCAAAATGATATCTAATATAATTCACTGCATAAACCCCCATACTTAAATTCAAAAAGAGTGAAGGGATCTGTACTTGAATGGTTCATGAGGCACAATACTTGCTAAGGTTTTGCAAATGGGGTAGAAAGTTAAGTGGGCTTGATTGTGGGGAAAACTCCATAGTTAAGCGCGCTTGAGCCAAAGGCGATCTGGGATGGGTGATGTGAGGCCCATGAGCTGCAGGAGCGAACATGGAGGTGACGAGCTGTGGCACGGTGGGAACGCATTGATGTGCGAATGAAGAAATGAAGGTGTTTGGTGTTTATACCCGTGGGCGGTCCCGGGCGAGCTGATGGGTGGGCGCGCCGTTGAGCAGGCGATTCGACAGACGAGCGCCTTGACGAGCGGGCGAGCCGATGAGCGAATAAAACTAGGTGCTGAACGATGGGTGAGGTCGGCCAGCATATGGACATGGCGTGGCAACCATATATGTAGGTGGAAAACTCATGGAGTTGGACATCATCAAATCAACGAGCTTCTAAGGCGTCCAAGTGTGGAGAAGTAAAGAAGTGTGAGTTGGTGTTGAGGTGAAGGTGTGGTGCAGGCAGTTGTAGGGCGTAGCACCCACGCCGAACGAAGTGCGAAGTCATGCAGTCTGCAGGGCGCCGAAGGGCGTGCCAGGGCGCACGAGTGAACCAAATAGGGTGTCGAAGGGTATCATTTAGGCATCATTCAGGGTGTTGTTCAGGCGTCATTCAGGAGTCATTCAGGAGTCATTCAGGGTTCGTTCATGGGTCATTCAGGGTCGCTGACCAAGCGTTCAGGAGGAGCATTCGAGGAGTCATTTAGGAGGCTGAACGACCGTTCAGAAAGTCGTTCAAGGTGTTGAATGGGGCGTGCAGAAGGACATTTGAGGTTGTTCAGAGAATCGTTCGGAAGGTCATTTGAGGGCATGTGAGGGCGCGGTAGGGTGCCCACCCGAACGACACGAGTGGGTCGAATGGTGAACCAGGTGAAGTCTTGAACGGGTGACACGACTCACCGATGGTCGAGTTGGGCGTTCGGTGGGAGCACCCGACGAGTTAGATGAGTTGAACGAAACGTGTTCAGGTGAACGTGCGAAGGAAAACACAGATTTGAGCAGAGTCGTTCGGGTGACTATGTAGGCGCGCCGATGAGCTGGGCCAGCTCGTTGTGCCGGTGAATGTAAAATTTGGCTAAGTGTAAATTTTGGGTTTCCTAAAGATTTAACTTATACATATATATTGATTATTCGGGCAGACTCATTATAGGGAGTTTCCCCTCCCTTTATACTATTGTGCATTTATGTGTTAATGCTGTTTATGGTGAATGTTAATGGTTTCATTGTGTATAAATGAAAACATAATACTTGGTAAAGAAGAAAATAAACTAAGTATTGAAAGTTAGGCATAGTCCACGATCGCAAGTATTGGTGAAAACAAAGTGGTCGGTGGTGCCGCACCTCGCTACAGTGCAGTGGAAGAGTACCGCCAGTGGAGGGGCGTGACAGGTGGTATCAGAGCTTATTCAGGTTTGCAGGAGACCTGGTGAGTGGTAAGAGAAGTGCAAGCACTTCGTGACAAGTTTAGTAAAGGTGAAGCATCGTGCTTGGGCTAAGTTGAATGACAAGACATGGCAAGTTTGGAAGAATGCGAAGGGAGGCTCTTCCTGACCTTATACAGGTTGAAGCGGATGAAAGAAGAGAACCCACAGATTCAAGATGGACTTGAAGTCTTGGAAAGGAATGTTGAAGACGAACTTCTTCGACTTGGTTGGGAAATGGAGCAGGATGAAGCTACAAATTGTGATGACGAAGAAGAGGAAGCCATGATGATTGAGGATGTTGCAGATATGAAAATGATGGAGGAGGAACTTGAAATTGTTCAGGTTGAACCAGGATCGTGCAGTTTGAACACATTGGTGGATGAGGAAACTCACATGGAGGGACCTCGTGATGAAGTAAGTACTATTGATACTTATGTTTCAGTGAGACTTTTGGGAGATGAACTGTATGCAGGGAATAGCAATATCAGTTTGCTAATGCAAGGGAGGATCTTACCATGGATGTCTACGATGGAACCTTGTATGGAGAAGCAAGGATCATTGACTATTAAAGGGCTTGTTGGGGTTGTTTGTGACCTTATGGTAGAAGGTACGAAGGCCCATGACAAGGGAGGAACGTGATGATCATTGCGGAGGAATGAGTCATGCTTTAGCCATATGGAGATATTGGCTAAGTGTTAGGCATGACTCATGGACAGATTGGACGAGGGCACACACTTGAGTATGATGATACTTGGGTGGACTTCTCATGGCCGAGACCAAGAGGAAGTCTTGGTGGAACCTTCAGTGGGGGAGACATGGTGGAAGAGACTCATATGTTGATGATATGTTTGGGGGACCGAGTTCACTAGGCCAGATTGCAGACTTGGATGAGGATGACTGATTGTTGTGATGGGTCTACTTAGTTAGACAACATGGGAAACTTGTGTCATGGACATCAGGTTGGAGACATGGAGCATGACAGTCTTATGCAGGAGCACTTGTAGAGGTGTCACTTATGGGCATCCAATAAAGAGTGCCAAGGCAGGGATGTTATGCAGGTGGATTTGTTGGTGTGACATGGAGACTTACTAATTATGAGCCGATGGAGATGTTATGCACTCTTGTACAACAAGGCCATGGACTTGGTTGGACTTGTGAGCAGACTATGGAGCATTCCTACTACATGGAGAGCTGAGGCATCTTGCAGAGACCTTTGGGTCGAGACATGTATGCTTGCTAAGGTGATGGTTGGAGATGATTCATGGAGCTCATGATGACATGAGGTTATGACTTGATGTGGGGGATCGATAT
Organism: Pinus taeda; assembly: GCA_000404065.3. Classification (NCBI taxonomy): domain Eukaryota; kingdom Viridiplantae; phylum Streptophyta; class Pinopsida; order Pinales; family Pinaceae; genus Pinus; species Pinus taeda. The sequence continues at coordinate 37,250 of APFE031412554.1, read as the reverse complement.
GAAACACTTTGGAGTGATGGAGTTACAACGATGATGATGCCTTGGTGGCAACACGTGGGCATGTGTTGAGCCGAGACTTAACCACTTTTGACACATGGGATTTGATTGATCTATGATCATGGGCAGCACATGGGAGATGAGACAGGTGTATACTTGTTTCTATGACAGTCTTGAGGGATGACACATTGCAGATATGATGGAGGTTGCTTCATGGACCTGGATGTGGCACATTGAGAGTCGGAAGATGATCTCTTCACTTTGAGGAGACGGATTTTACACATATGGATGATGATGTGGGGATCGATGCGGCTGATTTCATGCAACACATTGGTACCAAACATCATGGATAACATGTAGCAGATGAGATAAGGACTGCTTCATGGACCTGGACATCGCTTATATGGAGATGGATTCTTGATCGAGTTGATGTTGTGACAAGAGTCTAAGAAACGACTGATGATGGCATGAGAATGTGCATTCTCATCGTTCGAGTGCGACAATTGGATTAGCTACCCAACTAGCTCAAATTATGGGGCTCGAGCAGTGTACAAAGATATGTTAGCATTATGTTAGAGTATCATGACAACAGTTCACACGATGACTGTACATGATGAGGTTGAAACAATATGTTGCAGTAAGCATGTAGCCTAAGATGGAGGGGCCAACCTTCCACAAGGGGAGTAGCATGTGGAGATTGCAAAGGATGTGGTTGATGATCATGGATTGTGAAGACTTTCCAATGTATGATATACCAATGGGGTATATGCCTTGGTATGGATATCTTGGTGACAGATGGTTGTTGGGATGAGAGATTGTCAAGGACGACAATGATTTCAAGTGGGGGAGAATGTGAGGCCCACGAGTTGCAGGAGCGAGCACGGAGGCGACGAGCTGCGGCATGGTGGGAATGCATTGATGTGCGAACGAAGAAATGAAGGCGTTTGGTGTTTATACCCTTGGGTGGTCCCGGGTGAGCCGATGGTCAGGAGAGCCGATGGGCAAGTGCTCCAACGAGTGGGCGAGTGAAACCAAGTGCTGAACGATGGGTGAGGTCGGCCAAGATATGGACATGGCATGGCAACCATATATGTAGGTGGAAAATTCGTGGAGTTGGACTTCATCAAATCAACAAGCTTCTAAGGAGTCCAAGTGTGGATAAGTAAAGAAGTGCGAGTTGGTGATGAGGTGAAGGCGTGGTGTAAGCGATTGCAGGCCGTAGCACCCACGCTGTCACGCCCCTACACCTGCGATAGTCTTTCAACTGCTTATAGCGAGGTGCGGCACTACCAACCATTTTCTTTTCACCAATACTTATGATTGTAGACTATGCCTAACATTCCATACTTAGTCTTATTTTCATTACCAAGTATTATTAGTGTTCCTTTATACAAGTGAAAGCCCATAACATTCACATAAACATAATTATACAAGAGGAATGCACAACAATATAAAGGGAGGGGAAACTCCCTGCAATATGAGTATGCCTGAATCAATATATTATACAATCTTCACTTTTACAAAGTACAAGTTAAATCTTAGGAAACCCCAAATTTACACTTAGCCAATTTTCAAACTTCGACAAACTCGGTTGCCCAGCTCGGCAGCACCTCCGCACGGTCGCCGCACGACTCACCAACCCTTTGTTCACCTCGTCGCACAATCATGTTGTTTGCCCAACTTGGGCGCGCCTCGTCGTAACCAAGTCGCCACACACGGGCGCCTCTGCACGAGTCACACCTCCATTCACAATCTCAACACTTTTCCAAAAGTCACACCGTGCACACTTGCACGACGGGCAGGTGCTCACCCGAGTCACCCAAGAACTCATGCCAAGTCATTGCACAAACCGGGCTCCCACCAACATTTCACCGTTGGGCGCTCCTACACATCACCGGGCACCACACACCCGTGCACACCTTTCTCCAACCGGCGGGCGACCCTGCCCGCGCCCTTCACCCAAACCAAGAGATAGCACTAACTCCGTGCGGCCTCGCCCAAGAACAGGCGCATCTCCAACTGCTCCCTCCTTCTTTGCTGTGTCCACACCTTGTATCTGCGCACTCCCTTCTACATGAGTGAAGTTTGTATGTGTTTTGAGCAATGAGCGATGGATCCAAATTCCATCCATGCATCTCCAATATATATGGGTGTAGGGCGAGGTCACAGCTACTCAGCCGACCTGCCCACGCCTTCAACGCACCCACACTTCTTTGAAATTACACCGTCGGCTTGCTTCAAGTCATAGGTCAGCCTCCATAAGGTTTAACCCATGCCTCCACGCATATAAACAACTTGCCCTCCTTCTACAATTCATTATACATGATATCTTCCCGCGGTAAGTCAAGGCTCGCTCCTCTACGCGTCGCACTTCAAGCCGAAGCTTGCGCATAACGACTGCAGGTCCTTACATCCTCGTCCACCTGAATTCGCTGTCATCCTTGACAACAAACCATCCTAGTAGCCATCCACCAAGATCAGCAATATCTGTCTCATCCATGATGTCAACTCCTCTACATACTGTAAACATCCCTGCAACATATGTAGAACCACCGTCTCCATCATGTCTCGTCCCGGCAACCATCTGTCACCAAGATCAACATACCAAGGTATACACCCCATCGGTATGTCATGCATCAGAAATCATCTCAATCCATGACCATCGACCATCTCATCGCAATCTCCACATGTAGCTCCCCATCGTGGAAGGCTGGTCGCTCCATCTCAAGCTACATGCTTCCTACAACCTCTCGTGTACCTCATCATGTGTCGTTTCCATGTGAACTGCTGCCATGATACTCCAACACAATGCTAACACATCTTTGTACATGTTGGCCCCCATGTCTGAACTAGTTGGGTAGCTAATCTAACTGTGCCGCTCAAACCATGAGAATGCACATCCTCGTGCCATCACCAGTTGTTTCTCAAAACATCTCGTCACATCCTCAACTCGATTAAGAATCCATCTCCATACAAGTATAAGCCATGCTCAGGTCCATGAAGTAGTCCTCATCTCATCTGCAACATGTTGTCCATGATGTTTGGTACTAATGTGTTGCATGAAATCAGTCACATCCACCCCAACATCATCATCCATCTGTGTATGTCCTCCATATGAAGAGATCATCTCATGAAACCAACTCCCGATGTGCCACATCTAGGTCCATGAAGCAACCTCCATCATATCTGCAATGTGCCATCCCTCAAGTCTGCCATAGAAACAAGTATACACTTGTCTCATCTATCCATGTTCTACCCATGATCATAGATCAATCAACTCCCATGTGTCAAAAGTGGTTAAGTCTCGGCTCAACCCATGCCTAAGTGTTGCAACGAAGGCATCATCATCGTCATAACTCCATCACTCCAAAGTGTCTCATATCGATCCTCCACATCAAGTCACTCTTTCAAGCCATTCCAATACATGTACTTGAAAGTATGCACCCCATCCTGCATCAAAGTCTCTGACCTCAGCTCCTCAATGCATCAGATCCTCCAAGTCCACCATATATGAAGTCCCTAAAAGTCACAACAATCCCATGTCATCATGAGCTCCATAAGCCATCCCCAACCAACACTCAACAAGCATACAAGTCTCGGTCCAATGGTCTCTGTAACATGCCTCAGCTCTTCATGTAGTAGGAATGCTCCATAGTCTGCTCACAACTCCATCCAAGTCCATGGCCATGTTGTACAAGAGTGCACAACCTCTCCATCGGCTCATAATAAGTCTCCATGTCACATCAGCAAATCCACCTGCACAACATCCCTGCCTTGGCACTCCTCATTGGATGCCCATAAGTGACACCTCTACAAGTGTTCCTGCATAAGACTGCCATGCTCCATGTCTCCAACCTTTTTGTCCATGATTAAGTTTTCTCATGTAGTCAACCAAGTAGACCATCACAACAAATCGGTCATCCTCATCCAAGTCTGCAATCTTAGTCTGTTTAACTCGGTTCACCCAACCATATCATCATCATCACGAGTCCCTTCCATCATAGCTCCCCCACTAAAGGTTCCACCAAGACTTTCTCTTGGTCTCGGCCATGAGAAGTCCACCCAAGTATCATCATACCTCAAGTGTGTGTGCCCTCTTCAATCTGTCCATGAGTCATGCCGGGCACTTAGCCAATTCTCCATGTGGCTAAAGCATGACCCAATCCTTCGCAACAATCATCATGTTCCTCCCTTGTCACGGGCCCTTGTACCTTCTGCCATAAGGTCACAAACAACCCCAACAAGTCCTGCAACAGTCAAAAATCCTTGCTTTTCTATACAAGGTCTCATCATAGACATCCACGGTAAGATCTTCCCTAGCATCGGCAAACTGACTTTGCTCTTCCCTGCATATGGTCCATCTACCAAATGCTCAAGTGAAACACAAGTATCAATACTTACTTCCTCATCATCATGAGTTTCCTCCATGCGAGTATCCTCATCCTTCCATGTCTGCAAACTGCACGATCCTGGTCCAACTTGATCGATCTCAAGTTCATCCTCCATCATTGTCACATTTGCAACATCCTTAATCATCACGGCTTCCTCTTCCTTGTTAGCACAATCTGCAATTTCATCCTGCTCTATTGTCCAACCAAGTTGAAGAAGTTCATCTTCAACATTCTTTTCCAAGACTTCAAGCTTCTCTCAAATCCAGGGATTCTCTTTTTTCATCCGCTTCAACTTGTATAAGGTAAGCAAGAGCTTCCCTTCGCATTCTTCCAAACCTACCATGCCTTGTCGTTCAGCTTGGCCCAAGCACTAAGCTTCACCTTTGCCAAACCTGTTTCACCATTCACCAGCTTCACCAACTTCCCTGCAACCATGAACTAGCCCTTGTTCCACTTGTATGTGAAATCAACTTCCTTCACCTGCAAGTACCTGCTTCCGCTGTCACTTCGTCATGAGCAACCTTGCTCTGATACCAACTGTCACGCCCCTACACCTGTGGTAGTCTTTCAACCGCTTATAGCGAGGTGCAACACTACCAACCGTTCTCTTTTCACCAATACTTATGATTGTATACTACGCCTAACATTCCATACTTAGTCTTATTTTTGTTACCACGAACTGGTTTAGTGTAGCGCGCTCCTTCAATAGGGTCCAATGGTACAATAACTTGGAGTGCCTTCTTCTCAAATATGATCCTTCACTTCTTCATATTAATTACTACATCCATGTTGAAGGCCCAATCAATTCCTAATAGCATTGGGTAAGGATTGTTTTCATCCACTATTTCAATTACTTCAAACTCGACCAGAGCACACACTCCTTCAATGTCTATTATTACCCCATACAGGTGCCCCATAGGAATAATATTTTGTTTATTGGACATGCGTAGCTATATAGGAGACCAGTGTACCGCAGGTCTCCCCATATTTTCCCATGTCTGCTTAGGAAATACGTTTGCATTAGACCCAAGATCCAAGATGACTTGATCCATTTCATACTCTCGAATCTGTGTGGTCAGCCTCATCTCACGCCCTGTTCGCTTCTTATGTTTACCCAATTTCCTTACAATGCGCTATTCAGGAGGAGTCTTGTCTTTACCCTCACAATTGTCAATTAGCTCCTGAAGCCCTTATACCACCTTCTTATCCTGCAACACCTTCATACAAGTTTTCAAAAAAGTGGCCAATAGTGAAGGATCCACCTCCTGCACTTTGTTGTTTTCAACCGATTTTTCCTAACTTCCTGATGTAGAAGCCTCAACAAATTTTTTCTTGGCCTCCATGAAATTCTCCTTAGCCCTGTTGAGATCAAGTCCAAACTCCTTCTTAGCAGCCTTGCACACCCATCCTTTGGTTTCTGGCTGCTTTCCTTTATCTTCTCATGTATCAATACCACTTTGTGTCACGATATTGATGCTATGATCCTCTTTGCAAGGCTTCGCCCTAATCATTTGTATATTTTGCATATGCTTTTGCACCATTTTCTCCTGCATCTTGGCTGTCAGCATCGTGGAATCTTGTATCACATAATCAAATTATCTGCAATAACTACAAGATGGATGTGTTGGGTTCTAACAATCGTGCGCAAAATGTCCTACTTTGCCATAGTTATAGAAAATTATTTGTCCATGACCTATGTCATCCCCTCCTCCTATTCCTCCTCTACAACCCTAGAATCCTCTACGCCCTAATCCTAGGGCCAATTCTCTGCCTGCATTCGATATATAGGGATCCATCCATCATCAATTCGTAGCTTCAGCAATTTCTCTCATCATGCCCCACCAATTTATAGAAGGTACAAAAATAATATTGCAGAGTGTGGAAAAACTTTTTCCAGAGGTGGCACTGGTCAGTTGTGTGTTTTCCAACTATCTGGAAGATAGTGCACCATAAGGGTACTCCCACGCTCAGTCCTGTAATGCTTTCAGGTTTCAACAGTATAGGACCTCCTCCAATCAAGTAATTCGGATACATAGGGCAGTGATCCTTATCATGTCCCTTGTCTTTACATTTTAGGCACCCAACTTCACCGCACACCTCAGGATAAGCTTCCTTTCTTGTTTTCAAGCTCTACAACTCCTTGTGCAGGCTTTCCAGCTGCGACTGAATCTGTTGTACTCCAACGATTGTAGCCTGCACTAGTGAGGCTTCCAACCTCATTGTGATCTCCACAACCTCTGCTTGTGTTCCTATCTTTTGTTGTGATAATGGTAATATTAGATGAGGAAGGAGAGCTATGATATACCAGTCCCTATGTTGATCATCTGTGATCGACATATTTGCTTGCCGGTTTTAACCTCTAATTGAAGTCCCACGTGGACTCATTTACCCTTTGTTGTATTTCCTTAAACTTCGTTACAGACTGCGCCTGAGACTTAGGCTTCTTAAACTCGTTGTGCAACGCATGTTGTGTCTCTACCATTGCTGCGCCAGGTCTATCTATATAGAACTTGATATACCAAGTCATTGCTCTATCCTGCAGTGTTGTGACCAGCTGTTATTTCTTCATGCTATCTGTTAGGATTCCAAGAAACTCTCCTAGGTTGTAGCTCGTAGATGCTTAGTAACATATAAATTCAACTTTTTGTTGCAAATTGATGAATGGAAGGAATGATGCTTGTCCAAGCCAGATAACCACTTCTACTTTGCTTTACTCAAGACATGCGTGAACACCCTCAAACTACAAGGCTTTAGACCACCAACTACTCATAGTTTAAGATTGGGTGCATATGGAGAATAGTGACCACACCAGCAGATACACAAGACCATGTGATGGCTAGCTGTAACCAGTAAAGAAGTCTACAAATCTAATATACTGATGCACAGACAGGATGACTGCTCTTTGGCACCAGATGAAGAGAAACTTTAATAACTTATTCAATGATACATACAAGACTTTAACACAGAGCTAGGATGACAACTACTCTAATGCTAAACATCAAGAGTTCAGGAATACAGCATATCAGGCACAACTTGGAAGAGAAGATAAATGGAAAGTGAGCAATTAACAGAAAAAGAAGCTTGTATTAGCTGAAAATGAAGATGAGACACTGCAAGTGTCAAAATAGTTACAGTGTCCAGAAGCTGAACCTTACATCAAAACATCAGCCATCAACCCTGATTACATCTTGTTTGTGGGTTTATATAGAGTTTCATTACAAAGGCACTTGGCCATTTCAGGTATGGAGGGGTCATAATTGACCACCAACTGCATTTAACTACCTAATGGAGTCTCTGAGTGCATTTACTTGTCTCAGTGGGTGAATCTGATCTTCTCGAGTGCTCTGTTGTCTTCTGAGGTAGCTGGAGTGTTCGTATTCATGAAGTTCCATAACTGCTAAATGCAGTTACACACTCAAGCTCTGTCCTTTTCCTTCTTGGCCATACTGTCTGCTAAATATGGTTGTTGAGGAGCAACTGCAACTGGTATTGGTGAGCCGATCGCCTTCATCCTTCAGGTGCACGGAACGGTCAAGGGACGTGGACTGCGTGGCAGATGGATGAGCTGGATGAGGGAGAAAGGTCGACCGTCGGATCAGGAGGATAGATGGCGGAGATGGCTTGGCGAAGGGTATCGGAGGAGGTGGAAGCAAAGCGAACGTGGGCCATTGGATCTCAGGTGGACAGATCCAATGGTGGTCGGGCGGCGAAAGCGCACGACAGTTATCGAGCGAGATCATGAGGTGAAGAGGTAAGCGGTATCGGTTGCACCGCTTTCAGGGCGTTGGGTAGCAAAGAGCAAGGGTGCGTGATTCCATTCAGCGCGTGATGTGTGGCAGCAGAGGAGAGAGGAAACCACTCTCCATCGCGCGTTAACATTTCATCGCTTTGTGGATGCAGGGAGAGCGACTGTCGTTGGATCTCCGACGGAGAAGATCGGATGGCGAGGATTCAATCACGTGGGTCTATTTGTCGGGCGCGACGAGAGCCGTTGGATCGGTAGGCGGAAATCAACGGTTGAGGCTCTAGGCGATGAGTTTATGAAGGCACAAAGTCGTATGGGCGCGGTTTTATGAGGTTTTGGGTTTTAGCGCTCGGGGCTTAAGAAACATGGGTTTTTATATGGTCTTTTAGAAGAAAAGTAGGGGAAATAGAGATGAAGGGAGAATGGGCGGGTCAATGGGAAAGGAGAAGGCAACCATTATAAGCTTCTTTCAAGCATGACCAAGAACCAAGCTCACTTCCGACTTTTAGAAAAATCATCATTATATGGCAGAGCTAACACTATCATTAGTAATCTATTGAGTTGTACATACAACATCTGCAATGAACCAAAACTATTTGGGGTCTTCACTTCCCACCCCTTTGAAGATCAGCGTCTTCATTGCGTTCGCCATGTTGAATGGTTGATGTGGAGGTGGAGGTGGAGGTGAAGGTGTAGGTGTATGCGGTGGAGGTGGAGGTGGAGTGGATGGCTGAGGTATCCTCGAGATACCTTGACTTGCTATTTGTAGTGCTCTTTGTAGTGTGCTTAGGATAGTCTCTTCATCAACGCTAGAGGAAGATACTAACAACAGACTATATTATGAGCCTAATTCTCCATTCCTTCTAAAAGGTTTTTAGCTTCGCATAGTCCCAAATAGCAATGTAATGGCATAACCCGTTTCTCACACAATAACATCTTAATCCAAGTTTTCAGAGAATTTAAGTACTTACCTCTTGGTCCCTTGAAGATCCTGCACTCTACTTCACTATATCTAATGGTTGTATCGATCACGAGCTCAGTGATGAATCCTCCTAGAATACTATCTATCCAGTGATCAACAACCTGCATGATGTTATTTTCTGAAGCTTCCAAGAGCTTCACTAATTCTAGAGTCTGCATAATAGTGTCGTCAAGCCTCCACATACCCTGACTATCCGCTAACATGAACAACCACTCGTGCAATTCGCAAGGAAAGAAACAGAAAAAGGCTTTAGTTTCATCTGTGTGGAGGTATCTATTTAGCCATTGTTCCTTGGATAACTGTAGGTTTCTGTTCTCCTGAGCTACCAACCTGTGCAACTTTTGATCGATCCACTTCTCGATTTCCTTCTTAGTAGGAAACAAATTATTGGACATTAGACATTCCTCAGATAAATCCCGGTCCTGGAAATAGAACCATTTGTTGGCTTGATGGGGCTTGACCCAGGTGTAGTTTTATTTACACCAACCAACAAAACCCTAATTAATGGCCCTTTTAGAAACAACCCGCGTAGCACAGGTTGCAGTCTCACTCGAAGTAGTATTGGGGGATGACAAAACCAAGTTTTTGCATCTAGAGGCTTGTGTGATGATTCCTAAAGTTCTTAAGGCTTAAATCTACCTTCTGAACAGATAATAACTATAAACCTATCTAAATAACTCCCAAATCTTCGCGAAGGTCCTTAATTATCTTTAACATGCATAAAGAGTATAGTTCTACTAGTTTTGAGCAGTAAATAAGCATTAATTCATACAAATCATAACATATAGCGAAGATACATAAACTTTGAAGAAGTAATAATCAAGACACAGATGCATCAGAATTGGCTCAAAATGGTCTTTATTAAGTATAATCATTTAGATATAGACTTCTTTTCCCTGAGCACTCAGCTGCAGGGGCTCGCACACTCAGCCTGCAGACTTACCAAGGTCTTCGTGCACTCAGCTACCAGAGCCTTCCCCTTTCGCCTAAGTATAGAAAAAAGACCTTTCCTGCCTTAGCACCTTGCCATTACAATGATTCTTCACAAAAACATTAATTTTTAACACTCACTATGACTCATCTATATATAGATTTTTCTTTACAATTCCATGGTCCGCGGACCATGGGAGGGTCTCAAAACCACCCTATCACTTAGCCACCTAAGGGACTAAAGTCCTTTTGACTCCTAATAGCCTCACACTCTTCTTCCACATTTTTTGGTTACAAAAATATATTACAAAATTGAACCAAAACTTGACTCAACTGACCCCAAGGACCCCTTCCCAACACCCAAGTTCAATATCTGGGGTACATTATTGATGAGCAGGGTGTGCATGTGGACCCAACCAAGATATAAGACAAACACCTCCAACTATGCTATTGGTGCAGTTCTTACTCAGCATGGGGCATCCAGTCGCTTACCACAGTGAGACACTCTCAGACACAGTCCGAAAGTATCCCACTTACGACAAAGAAATGTATTCCATTGTGTAGGTTTGTCATCAATGGAAGCATTAAATTTTGGGGAAGGAACCGATCATCCACATAGACCACCGACCTCTGTAGTTCATACAAACACAAGGTAAGTTACAAAAGGTTCGCCATAAAAAATGGTCCACCTAACTGAAGCAGTTCCATTTAAACATTAAGTACAAGAAGGGTAGCACCAATAATGTTGCAGACCACCTCAGCCGACCACCAATCATGGCATTGATCACTGTGCTCGACTCCTGTGGGCACGAGACTTTGGGGTGGCCACATCTTTACCAGAGCAATCTAGAATTCGATAGCACATACTAGACACTCCTCGAAGGGAAGCAAGATCCAAATTTTCACCTTCATGATGCAATGTTATGCCACCTAGGACACATCTATGTTCCTTCAAGAAATCATGCAAAGATGATTTGGGATGCGCACTACAATTGGGTCACTAGACATTTCAGAGTAGAGAAAATTTTGGTGGTATTGCATAAGTATTTTTATTGGATGAAACTTCGTCAGGATGTTGGGAAGTACATTAGATCCTACACCACCTGCACCATTTCCAAACCAACCATCAAGAAGCAAGGCCTGTATACTCCTCTACCTACTCCTAGTTGACCTTGGGAATCTATCTCCATGGATTACATGTTGAGCCTTCCTCCTACTAAGCACGGAAACAACTACATTTTCATGGTCGTCAACAGATTCTCTAAGATGGCCATCATGGCGGCCTGCACAAAGAGTATCACAATAGACACCACTACTAAGATTTTCTTTGAGTGAGTGTGGGTACACTTTGGGATCCCAGAATCCATTGTCTCAGATTGGAACAACATATTTCTGAGTGCATTTTGGTCAAGTCTCTAGTCGATGCTAGATACAAAAATTACTAATCCATGACTTTCCATCCCCAAACTGAAGGCCAAACAGAGGTTGTCAATAGGATGATCATACACATTCTGTGCATGTACAACTTGAAGCATCGATGCACATCGGATGACAGTCTCCCCTATGTCTAGGAAAACAACAACAAACCTCTCCACAACTCAACGGGCCACAACCCCTTTTAGTTAGGGTTGGGATTTCATCCATTTTTTCCCATTGATGTGGCCATACCATTTGTAGCCACTCAAACAGACTCAACTCATGTCCAGTCCAAAGGCAACAGGGCTAACAACTTCATTGAGAGCATTCGACACATCCACTGGCAAGTCCATGATATATTGGATAGAGCCAATGCTAAGTACAAACAACGCTGTGATCAGCATCGAGTGCCACACAAGTTCCAGGTGGGTGACAAAGCTTGGCTACATTTGCAGAAGGAGCGCCTCGCTCGACCCCACCACAAGCTTTTCCCACTCTAATATGGGACATACACCATCACCAAGCCTTTCAGTGATAATTCCTTTGAGATCAGCATCCCACCATTCCTTGGTCTACACCCAGTGTTCAATGTAGACTGCCTTCGACCATACTTTCCACCATTGTTGGACACATCTGACATTGCAGAACAACTCACACCAAGAGAGGTCAACCCAGATTGCATGTAACATGCCACAACTAATCATCTCATGGACACATAGATAAAGAACACTCTTCAATAGAGGATCCAGCTATATCGAGTTGTTAAAGTAGGCAACTCCTTCACCAAGGCAAGTTGTTCACCAAAGACCAGGTTGAACAGAAATTTCCTCACCTCATGGAGGATTTACATGCAATGGGGACCATTGATTCCTATGGGTGGTGGAATAATACAGGTGGATATTGGTGGCCACCCACCTATTCCAACTAGACCTTTAGTCGGTTTCATCTGTTTCATTTTTATTTCATCATTTACTATTTTTAGCAGTTTTTCAGGTCCTGAACTTCCGAAGCACTTTTGACCCCATAAACAGCGTTTTTTAGGTTTGTTATAAGCCCATTGATGTAGGTAGGGGCTTCCAAAATATATTTTAGTAAACAGAGAGACATTTCCAAAAATGTAGCGTATGCGCCAAATGGAGATAATATGACCAAGTTACGACACCGAGAAGTTGGTTGTCCAACTAACCCGCAACGGGGTCCAGAAACTCTTGGTGTTACATCTCTTGGGGTTAGGGTTTTGGTTGTTTAGGCTTTTCTCTTGTTCTTCAATAATAAATAGGTCCTTGAGCCTCATTGTAACACATTTCAAAGGTATGTAGCCGCCACATCTCTTTTCAGAGATAAGCTATCATTGTCTAAGCTAGTTTATTTCATTTCTATTTGTAAGCATATTTCAGTATTATGGTATTAATGAAATGAAGTATTATTTCTTCTGCATCTATGTATTTATGGTTATATCAGTAATTTATTGTGTTCCTATTTGGCATGGGTTTTTTCGGTTTTCAATAGTGGTTTTAGCCTTTCCTTTCCATTTCTAGATAGTTATGGTGTTATGGGATTCATTCTTGGTTGAGCTTTGGATTGTTATAAGTTTTTAGATCCGAATGAGGTGGTCTCACGAAAATCCCAAGGGTTGGGGGTGGATATGGTTTTGTCTGGGAAACCCTCAATAGGCGGGTGGAGATAGGAAAATTCCTCAAGGGATGGTGAAGGAATTTCGAGGCATCCAAGCTCAGTTTGGTTTTATGATCTCAGGATTGGTTTAGGTGAGGTCACCGTAGTGTGAGATTGGAGGTGGTTTAACCTATGAATTCCCTTGTTTTTTTATGGATTGGTTTATCTCACAACATCGCACATTCATGCTTGGAATATGGCATGGGGGTGATTGGTTGAAAGAAAGATTTGGTTCAACCCAATCTATGGTTGGGTGGTATGTGGAAGTCCCTGACTTGGTTAGCTTTGCACATGGTTGATAAGAGCTAATTTCCTGTGTTGTATTTATGATTAAATGTACGTATTATTATGTGGATTTAATGGTTGTTCTCTCATTGTTAATTATGTGGTTATATGCTGGATATAAACATAGTTTTATTATAAATTTAAGTTTGGCTCTTATCACCTTTTAATTGATCATGAATGACTGGTTAATGAATTCATGACCTAATTGGTATTATGGTAGCTATTATTAGAAAACATTAGTCCTTCTTGGTAAACCTCAGATAAGTTTCAGATCTATATGTTCAGATATTGTTCATAGCCTATAGGTTGCATGTTCATCATGTGTTTGACAAAATGACTGTCATGGTTATATCGGGTTAGGTCAAGTCCTTGAGTATGTTTTCTATTAGAATATTTGTCTCTATGTTATTTATCAATTCTGGAAGTGTCATTAAGTTCTGCGCAGAGTTATGGATCCTGGCCCTAAAAAAGTGGCTTAAATTTCGTAGTCATTGGCACAAAACTCCATGAAAGACACTGGATTCATTGAGAAGCAAACCTATGGGAGAAAATAGATGGCTACATTCACTTGGAGGTCTAGCTCACTCAAAAAAAAAATTATCTTAGGGGTTGGACACCTGGAATGCTAGGTTAGTTCCTAGAGGTCTTGTAGCACCTGAGGGAATTGAGTGAGACTTTGTTATGTCAGTTCCATTTCCTTAAGGTCATCTAGGAGGTTGATTCATGTTATAGTAGCCCCTCAACTCATGTTTACCTCGGGGAAGCCAGTGAAAGTGGGTAGATATGAGAGGAGGTGTGTTACAGAGTGGTATCATAATAGGTTGTGCTCTCTTTGGGTGATATCTGATACCACAAAGTGGTATCAAAGCATGGTTCAAATACTTGGACCTAATGGGTGAGATGCATTCGGTTATGCATGCATTCTCTGGTTATGGTTATCATGCATGAGGTCATGGTATGTAGTTTGTATTTTTATGCATGATGTTGATCTATTGATATGATTATGATTATGTATATATTAGCACAATACATGCTAATATGGACTAATTTTGTAGATGAGATAAGCCTCCCATCAACATCATTATGATTTTAGTAATGGTATCTCTTTGGTTTATTTGACATGGTATAATTGTAGGAAGAAGAGAATCAAAGATTACAAGAAAAATGGTAGACTACAGTTCATGTGACTCTCCCTACATATCAGTTGGGCAACAACGATATGAGTATTATCCTAATATAGCAAACAAATTGAAGAGTTTGAGGGAAGATATCAAAAGTTGCAAAGCCAACAATGACGAGTTGGTTGAGGCACATGAAATACTTGCAAGGGATTAGGAAAAGAAGCTTGAGGTCAATGTAGTCATCCTTCAGAGTTTGTCAGACTTGCAAAGACAGGGACAATTGAGGATTAGTCAAGAGCAAGAAGAGAAGACTAATGGAGCCTATGGTAGCAAGTCTCGGCCACGGTACTAGTTGGATAGAGGGGACACAGTTAGAGGTGGAAGATAATTGGACACACCTGATAGGAGGATTGGTATGCATGTGTATCATAGTTCCTCGTCCAGGACACATCATCATCATCACCGCCATCATCCTTATAGGAGGAGTGAGTACTTTCCTAAGGAGTTCAAGAAATTCAAGTCACCTACATTTTAGAGAGAGATGAAGAAGTCAGAAGATGTAGAG
Source organism: Pinus taeda (assembly GCA_000404065.3). Taxonomy (NCBI): domain Eukaryota; kingdom Viridiplantae; phylum Streptophyta; class Pinopsida; order Pinales; family Pinaceae; genus Pinus; species Pinus taeda. The sequence continues at coordinate 22,144 of APFE031412554.1, read as the reverse complement.
GCATGGTTGCTTGAGATGAAGAAATTATTCAAATTACATAACTATTCAGAGAACATGAAAGAGAAGATAACCACCTTCAGTCTTAAAGGGAAAGAAGATATATGGTAGCAGGATGTGAAGAATGTCAAAGGCATTCAAGAAGAAGAATTGATTTAGGGTGAGTTCAAGAGACTCTTCAAGAAGAAGTACCTGCCTTAGAAGTATTATGATGACAGAGATAAGGAGTTTTATGAGTTGTAGATGGGACCTATGGTGGATTATGAGTATATGAGCAGGATCATGGATATGTTAATGTATGTTCCTTACCTCAAGGATGAGAAGGAGAATATTCAAATGTTTATCAATGGGTTGCTAATAGCATAAAGAGACTGGATTGAGTTGTTAGGTAAACTTGACTCGGGATAGAGTCAAAGTTGACCAGGTTACACAGTGATGGTTTTCGGGCACATGGTATTGTGCACCCATAGTATTCTGCCCGTGGTATTATATGTAGTGGAGCTTATAAAAGGTTGGAAGGACTTCATTGTAATGCAAGAGACCTGGAGGTGAGTGGTGAATGCTCACTTGGCCAATGCTAATGAGATCTTATTAGGTTGGGTTTTTCCCGGATTTGGGGTTTTCCTGGATAAACATTTGTGTTTTTGTGTTTATGCTTGTTTTTTGTTATTTATTATATATATTCCTCTCGGTAATTATTAATGTTATGCAGTAAATTCTTAACAACTGGTATCAGAGCCATATATTGGCTTCAAAGGGATTATTTGATGCCAGGAGTTTATATGGCCTGATGAGATCAATGCAACTTTTTACAGATCTGTGTATGAAAATAATGGTGGAACAATCGTACGCGGAAGAACCTCGAGGAGAATGTGCGGAAGATAGTGTCGTAACTACCAGGGATCGCAGTGCATTTGTGATATTTACTGTTTTGGAACATGATGATGAATTGTTCGGGATTCATGTGACTATTTAAAGAAGGTCAGCAGAAGAAAATTGTTCATGTGACTTCGAAAATTGTTCGTTTATGCTATGTGAGGCCACCGGTGCTGGAATCTACGAGGTTCTCATCAGGCTCATAGTTGGAGCGGTTTGATAGAAATTTTTGAGCAAATCAAATTGAGAGAGAATGGATCAGAATCACAGCAGCAATAAAAATAAAATAAAAATTAATGAAGTCAAAATTATTACATGTAAATGGGCATACTACTATAAGACCTGGTAAGGCATGTGTACCCCTCGGTGATCACCGATAAAGTCTGGGTTAGACCTAGGTGATAGGGGGATGTCGGGTTAACAATACCTCGGGTAAAAACTCTGAGGGGGGTAAGAGCTAGAGTGAGCGAGATTGTCTCACTTAGCAGGTTTGGCTGGAGTTAGTCAAGGAACCCCAAGTCAAGTTTAAGGGGGGAATTGTTAGGTAAACTTGACTCAGGATAGAGTCAAAGTTGACCAGATTAAACAGTGGTGGTTTTGGGGCACATGGTATTGTGCACCCATAATATTCTGCCCGTGGTATTATATGTAATGGAGCTTAGATTTCACAGTCACTGGCACAAAATTGCTTAAAAGAGATTGCATTCACTAGGAAACAAGCCTGTGGGAGTGACTAGAGGGTTATAGTCGCTTTGAGGCCTTTTCATGGGAGTGATTGGGGGTTTAATCACTGAAAAAGAAAGTTATCTTAGGGGTTGGACACCTAGAATGGTTGGTTAGTTCCTGGTGGTCCTATAGCACTTGAGGGAAGTAAGTGAGGTCTTGTTATGTCAACTTCATTTCCTTAAAGTCATCTAGGAGATTGAGTCATGTCATAGTAGCACCTCAACTCATGTTTACCCCGGGGAAGCCTGTGAAAGTGGGTTCATATGAGAGGAGGCATGTTACAACCATATAGGTGTCTAAAATAACAAACAACCTCCTCCTCAAGATCCTTCTTAGAAGAAATGGCTCTACCCTCAGAATCCTTTAATTCCCAAATGATGTTATCTCTTTTCCTTTATGAAGCATGTCTATGAAAAACATTAGTATTTTTGTCACCCACTTAAATCCAAATGGAGTGACTCTTGAGCCAACATTCCCCCTCTTGCAAAGTTAAAATCATCCTCTTCCATTACTCAATATCAAGGGTCAAATATTTATGAGCGTCAAAAAAGAAATCCATACCAAAAGGGTTAGACAATGACAATAGTTTTTTGTCAATCTCCATCAATTCTTTGATATTTTTTTACTTTTTTAACTTTCTCCCATTTACAAACAACCCCATTAAGGTCACTTAATTTCCTACACACCATGTTCATCTGAGACACTCTCTAGATTATAATCATCCTATAACCAAGTAGAACAAACTAGATTTTCAAATTCAAAATCCTGTAACCATTCCAATCATGATCCCCTTTCCAATGAAGAAAAATAGGATCATGATCATATATCCTTCTAGAAAAACCCAAAATCGCGTAAACCCCATCCTTTGTACCCACTTTTCATGCTCCAAGAATCAGTCCAACCTTTTCGCTATGCCAGCCCTACTAGTGCACCCATTCCTCCACGTCGGAATAAGAGGATCTGACACAATGTCAACAAAATTATTTACCCCAAAGAGGTCCAAAAAGAAACTCCCCAAAGGATCCATTTTTCCTTTTGGACCCCATATATCCCAAACAACCATCATTATATTTAAATCACCAACAAGAATAAATGAAACCATTTTTAATATACTAGAGTTGTCAAGTTGATTCCAAAACTCCCTTGTAGAATCATATGGAGCATATATGTGAAGGATATGAATATGAGACTGAGATCCCCTAGAGAAATCAAAGAGTAAAATACCTGCAAAGGTAATTTTAGCCAAAAAAATAATGACCTTTGGATCCCACAAAGCACCCAAGCTACCCTGAAATTCCATCTTCATCTGTCGCACAGAAATTCCACCCCGATATAGTTTCGAGAAATAAAGTCTAGTCCTCTCCAACACAACCATAGTGGACGTTAATCATCACCATCATGAAGGCTGAGGAATTAAGCTCACACTTAATTCTATATCCATTTGCTTAGTAGGTTTGGAAGGGCATTGGTCAAGGGATGTGACAAGGAAATGTCTACCATGGTTTGTTATTTGAGTATTTTCACTTGTGGTTTGGAGACATCAATAAACGCTCTTGGTACCAATGGAATATCTAGCTTGCCTGAATTTCCTTGATATTTGAAAATGTATCTATGCAAAAATTTCCAGGTTGTTCCAGAAGCTCATTCTAATTTCAATTAGATAGACAACAATAGAAAGAAAAACTTCTCGACAAGTTACAAACTTATTCATATATGGGTAAAAAATTTAGGGTATTTTCACTAAACTTACTAGAAACGCTGTAGTATTTGTGGTATCAATGGTATTCGTAATTGTTTAAAAACTTATTTTATAGAATTCAAAGTCAATATTAAGAATGGGATACATAACCATGTTGAATGTGTGGCCTCAAGAGAGCTAATAAAATTAGTTGTAAGGAATTTCAACAAAAGATTCACAATTAGTAGTTAAGTGAATAAAAAGTGAAAATAAATTACTCAATGTAAGTCTTCTATAGTTATTCTTTTAAAAGAGATTATAAAACTATGTTTGAATAAAAAGTGAAAATAAATTACTCAATGTAAGTCTTCTATAGTTATTCTTTTAAAAGAGATTATAAAACTATGTTTAATTATATATCTGATTTTCAAGTGTACAAAAAATTGAATTGTAAAGCTAGTTAACCATTTGAACAATAACTTTAAATATTGCAAAAAAAAACCATATTATTTGTAAAATCTAACTAATTAATTATCATTTAATCTTGATTTTGGATATGATTTTTCAATATATAACTTATTATCAAAATTGTTTATAATGAATGTTTAATTTAGAATTATTTTAAAATATTAAAACAAATATTTATATTATGATATTTTTATCGAAATATTGATAGTTAGAAAAACAAAAATAACCGAACGAAAATTAATCCTGAAAACAATTTCAATATATTAATAATATATATTTTATTATTTTAATACCAATATTAATATTCAACTATAATATATATTATAGTGGTTTATTTATTTAAAATGATTATATATTTTTTAATTCATATAAAATATTAATAAATACGAAATTGTAAATTAAATATTGTACAACGTAATATATATTTTATAAGTAAACAAATAAGTAAAGACAAAAAACTTTAGCTGAAGAAAATTTTCAAACATTCATCAAATTAATTAAATTTATTATAACAAGGAAAAAAACGCATTATGTAAATTAGAGTTTTTTAATAAAAAAATTTCAAAACCTGTAAATAAAAAAAATTGAACTTATATTTTAAATTTAAATAAAAATAAGATACGTTAAAAAGAAATGAATGATTTCAATTAAAAATGGCGAAATGTCTTTATATATGGAAATATATTGTACCACACACGATCAAGATGCACACAAACAAGAAACATTCTACACGCTAAAACAACTTAAAATGAGGAACGTTACTCTTCAATACTGGTCCGTATTGAATCATCACTGGCTTACCTGAGCTGAGCTGTTGAATCATCATTGGTTGCACTGGATTCTGCTGAGTTATTACTGGCTGGGCTGAGTTGCGTTCTTACTGAATCATCATTGGTTGCACTGGATTCTGCTGAATCATCATTGGTTGATGTTTCAAAATTAGGTATGTTACTCTTAGAACTGGCCACTGTTGAATCATCATTGGCTGAGTTGGGTTCTTGCTGAATCATCATTGGCTGAGTTCTGTTCTGTTGAATCATAATTGGTCGAGCTAGGCATTGCTGAATCATTATTGGTTGAGCTGGGTTCTGCTGAATCATCATTGGCTGAGCTGGGTTGTGCCGAATTATCATTAGTTGAGCTAGGTTCTGCAGAATAATCATTAATTGATTTGGGTCCTGCCGGATTAAGTGTTGGGCCTTCCTCATGGAGGTCACTTCCACTATCTACATCATCAATATTGCACAATTGTTCCAATTCAACCCATGTTTCTTTCCGACTTTCTTTACCACCTTTGATGACTTGTCGGATCAAATTCTTTGCTTTGTCATTTGGAAGCGTTTGAAATAATTTTACAATTTTTTCTCCCCGGGTTGTTATTAAATTTCCATCTTCATCCATAATGACCATCCACAAATAGCCAGGGAACCTTATGTCCCTTAAAGTAGTAGAATCTAAAAGCATTTTCATTTCATTCCATTGTTCATACTTATCATTTATTTCTTTCATTCTTTGTTGTAAAATGTAGAAACTTGCCCAAAATCTCATAGCCTCATGCTCAGATAAATCTAACAAAAGCATCTTCTGCATTTCCACTTGTAACGTCTTTGGTTGTTCCAAAGGCGGATACAATTCCCACATGTTATTTGTGAATTCTACACTCTCTAAAACATTGGGGGTTGAACCTTCTCCACCAAATTTTGGAATATAAATGATTTCAATGTTATCCTTCAACTCAGTCAACATAATCTTTACGGAATCTGTAAAGTCCTCTGGATCGAAAGTACATAAACAAATCATTTTTTGCTGATGCAGTGCCCTTTTCACCTTTTTCATGATCAACAGTAAAGAAAAAGAATAGTTAAGACTAAAAACCAATAACAGCCATTTTCCTAACGAGAATGAATAACGAAGTTAAAACTTGAAATCACTAACAGAATTATTTTCCTTCTGACCAAAAACAGATAATTACTGACCTGCTCCGACACCCTATCCAAATGCTTCAGAAGAAACATTAAAGGAGGCATATTCTTAATTTATTCGACTTCTTTTTCTATTAATTCTTTACTTTTTCCTTCCGTAAAAGGAAAAGCTTCAATCCCCCATGTGTTCACCATAAGCAATACTCCCATTGGGTTTCGCCCTGCAAATGTCCCGTTGCTTTGCAATATCCTCATTATATTCAGGTACCATCTGTCCAACCCTATTGGCCATTGTTTCCAACCCCTTGGCCATTGTTTCCAACCCCTTGGCCGTTCTTCCCGGCGCCCTTCAACGAGGAAAAACTTAGCTGCATCTGTTAGCTGCCACGGATTTTGAAGGACCAACCACGGAACTTCGCTTGAAAACTTCTCAGATACGTCCCAATTTACATTGTACTGTATTATTGGAATTGTTATAATTTCAAAATCAAATATCCCTTTCTCCTTCGCCTCAACATACATCTCCACTAATGACTGAAGAGGAACATCATAACAGAGCGTGGTGGGCCGGATGTCTAATAAAATGGTTTTCCCTTTCACTTCGTCGACTCCGACCTACAATTTTCATATCAACAAAAACATAATAAAATCAATAGCCCATAAAGGGAATTAGGGAATTTAAATATTTTGTTTTTAATGAAAAATTATCAACAAAATATAGAGTACTTGAATACCTGCGTTGGTGCACCCACAACCTCCTTGAAAAAGCCAAGAGAACTTTCATTTTCTCCACTTTTGAATAGCTCTCTTAGCAACTCTATAGGACTCTCTCGAGGTCTTTCTACCAATTGCTTCAATTTAAGGTACCTTCCGCATTTTTTCATTATAAATTCCTCCATCAACTCTTTTTCTAAAAGTTCCCAACAAGAAAGGTATTTATCACCTTTTTCGTCATGGACAATCTTCGCGCTCAATGTCAGGAAACCCATATCAGGGGACTGCCAGATACTGCCCGACGTCTCCTCTAGATCTAATGAGAGCACCTTTTGAAACAATGCTTCGGCAATACTGTCAGCAGGAGCATGGCCAAGAACTCTATACAACAATTTCTCAGGCAATTCATTAAAATGGTTGCCAAAATAAAGTATTCCGAAATTTATTTGGATATCATCATTATTCTTCTCAATGGAAGGGAAAAGAAGACCCTTTAGGAAATCCTCTTTGGCAGCATCAAACATAACGAGTAGCGGGGTGTTCAAAGGAAGATCAGATATATGGAATGGCTCTCCTCGTCTATCAGTGAGAATGTTATCAAAATTTGGCTGCAACTGTTTAGCAATATTCTCCTTATTTGATAAACCCTGAAGAAAAAGCTAAAGTGAGTGGAAAGGAAAAATAAAGTATGATCAGTAATTTTTCCCGCATGATATGTTTTAGGATCTAATAAACATTCAGAGAGTGAACTATGACGTGGGCAAAGAAAATATATTTGAAAATGTTAATCACCTGCCCTGTATGAACTGCAAAAGACCATGATGGATCCCATTCTTTTTTAATTTCACCCCATCTCTCCTCCGACAACGGGCTTCCTCCAATCTTCACAAGGTGTAATGTTTTCATCTTTACCATGCTGTCCATCCATTTCCCTTCCAACACACGGCAGTTACGTACATCTAGAACTTCCAATTTGACGAGGCAATGAAAATCTTGAGGGAGCTTCTTTAGCGTCTTGCAGTCCTTCAGTAATAGAACTCGCAGTGATGAGAGATCTTTGAAGTCTGTACATAATTCTTCAAGAATTTTGCAATCTCCTAAACTCAAGCGCTCCAAGCATTTGAGTTGGCTGAAACTTTCTGGGAGCTTCTTTAGACTTTCACAGCGGTCTAGCATTAGGCTTCTTAAATTTGTAAGTTGTCCAAATCGATCTGGAAGTTTCTCTAGATGCGGGCAATCACCCATATCACAGTATGTTAAAGAGGAGAGGTTGCAAAACCCGTCGGGTAGTTCTTTTACCCTGGCAGATAAGTAGATTTCGTTCAACAACTTGGACTGCCCAATGCTTTTAGGAATACTACTTAGTTGCGAACAACGTAGATAAAGGCCAACAAGGGATGTTAAGTTTCCGATGCCAGATGGGAGAACTTGTATGCTTCGACTGTCTATGCACAAATCTCTCAAAGATGAAAGTTTCTCAAGACTATGAGGAAGAGTTTCTAGACTATCACACTCCATCAAATAAAGTTGTTGCAATGATGTCAGCTTCCCAAGACTGCCGGGAAGCGCTTTTAGACTTTCACAGTCGTACAAAAAGAGACTTTGCAATGAAGTAAGATTTCCAAGACTGCCAGGAAGTGCTTCTAGACTTGTACAGTACCACAACTCGAGCTTTTGTAGAGAATTCAATGAACCGAGATCTTCTGGCAGGCTCTTCAAACCAGGACAGAATCTTATCTCCAACGTTCTTAAAGATCCAAGCGTTGAAATAGATTCCGGTAATTCCTGCAAACCGTTTACCACATGTCCCAACTCTTGTCGCAATTTTTTAAACTTTGCATTCTCCAGCGTCAGCACTCGCAAATTCCTGACTTGCTGAAGACAATTGGAAGTGATTTTAAAGGCAGGCGAGTTTAATTTGAAGTTGATGTGTCTAAGACTGGAGGGCATCTGCAATTTATGCAATGATTCATATATGAAAATAATAACTCAAATCATTAAAGGTAATAAAAACTGCGGATGATACCGTTTTAAGATATTCGAAGAAAATTGGGAACTTTGAAGTGAACTTGCCTGACTTAAATCTGGTAAATCTTCTGGATTGTAACATAAATGTCTCAACTCCTTGAACCCCTTTAACTTTGATAAATCAAAAGGAAGTCGGGAAACGTTCGCGCTAAAAAGAACCAGCTTTTCAAATACTCTTGTACATTTGCCCTCCACCAATGTCAAGGGTCCGAGTGCTAGAACTCTGAAAGATCCAGACATTAAGTCCAGCTTTTTTGCGGGTATTGTCACTGCATCTTTGTTGTCCCTCGACCATATGCATTTGATCTTTCGAAGGTCCTACATTATTTTTCGATATTATTGAGTCGATCATGAGGATCAAGATAGACATATTTTGAAACAAAAGCGTGTATGACATACTTCTTAGTTGAAAGATTACGTACCTCATCTTCTTTGTCTAACAACTCTTTTATTTCAGTTGCACTGGTCAATCTGAATCTTTCTGCCTCTGCCTCTGTCTTCTGGAGACCAATTGTCAAGATGACATCGTGTACCCTTGCAGTCATGCTTGTCACGTCTCGGGTTACAAGCCCTCTTTTTTCTAGCATTTTCAGTTGTGACTCTCCCACAATATCTGAAAGTTCTTCCCATTCCCTGCCTCGAAACAATAAACAAACATCCAGAAATGGATCTTTCAACTTCTTGTCAAGTTTGTCGTAGGCAAAGACGTAATTTATATCGTTCCCTATTTCACCATTCCAGTTGTTTGTGCTCTCTTCCAACACTGCACTATAAGCTTCTTGTGCATTTTCTTCAGAACTGATGAATCCTGCCACCACCTTCAGAAGCTTGGGGACTCCTCCACATATCTTGACCATCTGCTTCAACTGGTTAGGATATAGTTGCTTCTCACTATCATCATCGAGTGTTTTCTTGAAAAGATCCAATGCCGCTTCTTCCGGAAGGCTTTCAATAGAGTAGAATTCTGGTTTTACTCCACTAATTCTCACTGCATCTTTCTCCCTTGCAGTGAGAAGCAACCTCAATTTTCTCGCCTTCCCCATACTGGTAGGTAGAAGCTGTTCAAGTGCATGTCGGCCGTGTTCAAATTTTTCAGGAAGCAAAACATTGTCTATATAAATAAAAACTATCTCGTTCTCTAAAATGCTCTCAATTTGTCGTTGTCCTTCCTCGTACCTTTGGAACTCTTTTGGCTCTTCTCCCATTGTCAAAGCTTTTATTATGAATTTTTGTAAGTCTACTATATTTGGAGTTGATGCTATAGTATCAAACAATCTAACATAAGAATATTTATATCCTTCTCTGTTTGCATCAAACAGCCTTGCAAACACAGCGTCGGCAAGGGTAGTCTTTCCTGTTGAAATTATAATTTCCCCTGTACGCAGAAGGCCAGCAGTTAAGGCGCGCGGGTCAGCAGTCAACGCACGCCCAAAAACCACCGAAGCATCCCTGAAACCGGCAGTAAGCCATCGCACCACCCTTCAGCCTAAAGCTATTTCCGGACAACGAGCTCCGATGCGTTTTGGTGCTGACATGTGGATCGCCGTGACGTCATCCACTGACATCCATCAGAAGGTAACTTTCAGTCAACTTACCCCGCCCGATATGCGTCCGATTGAAGAGATTGTCCTCCGCCGTTCGATTGTCAGGAAAGGTCTCCGCCGTTTAAGGTTCTTCAAAGTACATACGGGCCTGTTAATAAATTAATGCAGCATGGACCACACATAATCGACCATACCTTATGTTAATGGAATGACATGAGTTTGGAGTATGGGCGGGCGGTAAAACATAACGTAAGTTTTTTTTATTTTATTATTTTGCCCATATGAAATATAAAAGCGTGTTAATGGAATGACATGAGTTTGGTAACATGTTCATTGTTTTTCCTTACGGCGTATTAATATGGAGTATGGGCGGGCGGTAAAACATAACGTAAGTTTTTTTTATTTTATTATTTTGCCCATATGAAATATAAAAGCGTTGACTCCATTTGAGTCACATAGTAATCATACACGGGGAGGAGATGTGTGGGCTCGCGGCAGCCATTAAAAAAAACACAGGGATTGTAATCCAATGTGAGAAGTGTGTGGGTTAAAAAAAATGTAATGTGAATACAGCATCGCACACAGGGCTGAGATTATTGGGTTAGCAGCAGTCTGTAAAAACTATGGTGTGGATCGCACACGGTAAAAACAAAAACAGGGGATTGTAATGTGAGTTGAGTAATCACACAGGAGAGGAGTGATGTGGATTCGCAGCAGCAAATGAAATCCACAGAGATTAAAATATTGTATGGCAGGGGAATGCACAGATATGTAAATGTTCTTTTCTTTAGGATTGAAATGTAAAAAGAAAATGCAGCAGCAGTGTAAAAACCATTTTGTCTTGGTAATGTAAGAAGAAAAGGAATGCACAGCAGTGCAGGAGGAGGAGAAGTAAATGAAGAAAACCAAGGGTAGCTTGTTTCAAATCCATGAGTTGTTTCACACAGGTGAAAAGGTAAATGTGTAAATCCCTGTAAGTTTTGTTTTCACACCGCAGTGAATGTAAATGAAATATTTACACAGTGGTGTAAAATTTCATAGGAGGCAGAGTAAGTTTTTGTGAAAATGTTTTAGTGAATCCCTCTGAGTAAAAGAGGATGAATATGTAAGTGTTTTTGTTTAATGAATAGAAATCATTTTATGGTGGTGGAATACTCTGTGCTCTGTAATTATTTTTAAAAGACTTCTCTGTGTAAAAGATCCTGGAGTAAAGGAAACAGAGCATTGCCTCTGTGTTTTATTTTTGTGGTTTTGGTATTTTCCCATTGCAAGCAAAAATACCCAACATTTCCCATGCCACCAAAGCCATGCACGATTACTGCTACAACATTTTTGTCACTTCCCATTTCTAGCCGTTCAATAACTTTTCTCAATGGATCTTCGATGCCAACTGTTGTAACAATTTTTAAAGGAAAAAAAGGATCACAACTTCGATATACTCCACTACAATAAAAATATTTAAAATAACATTTTTGCACAAATTATCACAATTTACCTATTCCTTTAGGATATTCTTGATAGTTTAGCTCATGGCCTTTTCGTAGACGCATATCAATCTGGTTAATGCCATCGAATTGACATAAACCCATTCCAGCCTGCATATGGGCTTGCGTATCCGCTAACCTTTTCTGAAATTTAGCCAGCGCTTCTCCGTTCACAGTAGTGGAGAAAAACCTGCATTAAGAAATTTCCTTACAAAGCATATTTCACAAAAGGGCTCTATGTCCCATATAAATCACACACTGAAGAAGTCATGTAAATTTATTTGAATTGGACGAGGCGCTGGTTCCCACGATCTAGACGACACTGGAATTTGTTGAAAGTATAATTTCAACTACACTTTAGCGAAGAGCGACCCAGTGACTTCAGTGATGAACACTTCGGCGGTGAGCAGTTCGGCTACTCAGACCTTAGCGATAAGCATCGGCGAAGCAGGGAGTTATAAAGTTTCTTTTGTTATTTGCGATGAGCGATCGCCGATATCGCATCGGCATATCGCTATCGGCATTTTCAAGTGGAGCATGACCTTTCATAAATGAGAAATCGCCAATGGGCCGGATCCGATGATGGAATTAATCCCTTTTGATAAATTATCGGGTCCATAGTATTTTCGCTATCGGGAAAACCAAGTGGGCAGTTCTTTTTTCATGCGATATGTTATGACCCGATATCCTGGACCCGATTGGTATTCAACACTTTGCTTAATATTATTTGGGGTTCACTAGGGAGTTGTTTAATGTTTTTATGAATTTTAGTCATATATTGTAATATATATATACCGGAGGTATCGGGCCATGTTTGATCGGGATTTCGGAATCGGGGGAAACCATGGGTGCACATTGTTGTGTCATGGGATGAAGTCCCGACCCGATAGAGTTCCTAAAGCATATTGTATAATGTTGATGTAAAGGTCTGGAAAATGATTTTGACGTGAAGTGAAAGCTTTCCTACCGCCGTTTATCTCAGTAAACAGTAAATGCTATTTACTGTGGTTGGTAAGTTCTTTGGTGAAGTTTTTAATTTTTCCTGAGCGGGAGTATGGGCATAGAAAAATATCAGTAAAACCATTTAATTCTTATTGTCTTCTTTTTACAAAAGTATGGTGATGTAAGTCCTCTCTCTGGTTGTCATATATGATTATAATTTTTTTTGGGAAAATGTAATGAATTGTAATGAGAGGGGAAGCACAGCAGTGCGCAAGCAATGTTCTGGATATGCATTGTTATGGATATGCATTATTCTGGATATGCATTTTGGAGTCACGCAGCAGCGTGAGTAAAAATACATATATGTAATTTCTGCACAGTAGTGCGTGGTAATTTTGGTGAATCCCTCTGTGAGAGAGGAAGTTTAAAATATGTAACTACATTCTATTTTAATAGAAATCCTTGGTGTGTGTGTATAAACTCTGTCCTCTGTGCTCAGAATTTTTCTTATGCTTCCGCTGTGTTAAAAAGACCCTGTGAGAAAACAGAGCATTGTCTCTGTGTGAAATTTTTTTTATTGTTGTTTTTGGGATTTTCCCAGATAAATCCCCAACAGAAAGGACAAAGGATGAAAAATATTATCATGGTAGAGGAATACCATCGCAAGGGGAATCTCCCTTCTTATAGAGATCTTCCGGTGATACTAACTTCAAATCATCTGTAATTTCATGGGGATCCTGTAAAAGTACATTTCAACCAGTAGGCCAAACTTCTTTATTACCATTTGCATATGTTTCATCAGCTAACTGACAATCTAGGAATGAGAAAAACAGAACCTGTAAAATTCCTACCTTCTGAAAATCACGAGGCAGAAAACATGGCATCTCTGTTCGGTAGCTTAATGCTTGTGCTACTCGTCTGTGGACCTCTGAATGAAGCAAAAGAAAACAAATATCACCTCAATCACGGCCCATATAATGGTGATGAAAGCACAATACCTTAGAAGAATCACTAACTATTTATTATAACATTTAGGACCTCACAGAGTTGTAGGCAGAAGCTTCTAGTTGTCTAGCGAAACAAGCGTGAAACACCATAAAATGTTTGAATGGGTGAAAATTATGAGATTTCACTAAGATTATAGTGCCTGGAAAACATATTTTAAAAGGAGAAAAAGAAGTTTTGTGTAACTTTCAGAAAGAAATTTAAATCTCCGAAAAATTAATAGCTATTACAAGAATCAAGCGTGGAAAAAAGACTCCAGAAATGGTTAAATGAGTGAGAAGTATGATATTTCATTAAAGATCACACTTCCTGGAAGAAAGATTTTAAAAGGAGAAAAATAAACTTTGTGTAAGTGTCGGAAAGAAATTAAAATCTATGAGAAAGAAACAGCTATTACAAGAAAGAAATTAACTGAAATTTTGTGGTTACCTTCCCACCTCAGTAAGGATTTTAACTTTGAGCCTTTTCACTGAAACTATAATACAATAAGCATTAATGTGTGGAATGGATGTGCAAGGTACAATAAACTTGAGAGAAAATCCATTTCCTGGTCTACAATGACACGTACAACAAACTTGAGAGAATTGACAGCAGCGGAAGCCTTCTTAAATTAAATTGTGACAGCAGCTGAAGCTTCATTGAATGCTTATCAGAACCTACTCGAGTTCCCTTGCTAGGATAATGGCCCTTGAGGAAATTACATATACAACAATTATCCTAGATCTGATCTAGTGGATCAAGCCATCCATCCTTGATTTGGTTGATCTAGATTACTCATACAAATATCCTTTGTTACTCTTTCCTCAAACCTGGCACACAATTAACAATCTCACCCACAACAAACTTGCAATTTTACTCAAATATCTCCATTGTTGCTCCATGCTCTTTCCTCAGATACGGAACAAGTATCTCACTCACAGCAAACCTGCAATATTACTCATGCAGATCTCTTGCTTACTTGAGAGAATATCTCTCTCAATGTCTCATTCTCATGTACATCTTTGTGCCCTGCTTAGCCCTCCACAAGCCCTCTCAGCCCCCAAAATATGCTCTCTTGCCAACAACCCTCCACAGACCCTCTAGTCCCCCACAAGATGCTCTCTTGCCAACAACACTCCACAAGCCCTCTCGGCCCTTAAACGTCTGAGACCTACTTGGCCTTCTCCTCCACAAGATTCTCCTCTTGCCGACCACCCTTTGTAGGCCCTCTTGGCCCTCAAGGGGTTTGAGACCTACTCGACCTTCTTCTAGTAGAGCTCAAAGCAACATCTCACTCCTCCTCCAAATTTGTAGGTTATGTCCCTGTTGGTGGTGTTGCTGGTCCATACTCAACCTTAGGAGCCTCTTGCTCCTGATCCTCTACCCCTGTTGGCTTGCTCAGCCCTCTCGACCTTGTCAACCTTTCACAAGCTCTCTTGACCCTCTTGCCAAACCACAAGAATGAATCACTCATCCTTGTACTTATACTTTTCCAATGGGTGCAATACCGTGGGTCATCAAAATACCATGGGTCTACAGGTGCAAAGCCCCATCACTTAGCCCATTTGCACCACAAATGAGAATACTCTCAATTCTACCCAAAACATCAACACCCTTCTTAGCGAGGAATGTATTCTCACAACACCACCTGGAAGTGGCTCTGCCTCCAAACCTGGAACACATTTCCATCCTTGATCTAGGTGGTTCTTCCAGAAGTACCTTCCTCATTAAGAGGGAGCGTTAGAGTTTGTAGCTCAGGAAAATACTTATGCCATCTTGTACCATGACTTCTTGAACCTAAAGGTTGTCTTTCTTTGAGGATTGACTCCCTCCTAGTCCTGCTCACTCCCTTTGAAGCTTGACTCTCTCTGATTCCAAATTGTAGACCTTCTTGGCCCTAAATTTCTGTGCTTGACCTTCACTCCAAGTTTCTCACCTGGATCTCCAATGGCTATCTCATCTCATCCCTCTAACCATCTCAATCCTTCCTTCTCATCCCTTCTCCTATCACAAAAACACTTTGACCTACCGAGAAGTATTTGCCCAAGCTACAAACTCTAACACTCCCTCTTAGTGAGGAAGGTACTTCTTGAAGAACCACCTAAATCAAGGATGGAAATGTGTTCAAGCTTCGAAAGCAAAGCCACTTCCAGGTGGTCTTGTGAGAATACATCCCTCGCGAAGAGGGAGTGTTGATGTTTTGGGTAGCATTGAGAGTATTCTCATCTGTGGTGCAATTGGGCTAAGTGATGGGGCTTTGAAAACTAACACACCGGTCTGCCTAATCCTAGAGTGCACGGTATATTATGGAAACAACACAAAACCTCAATAGCATAACAATACCAGTCGGCATGTAATGGACACAAATTTTGTAGTATAAAACCCTCCCCTGGGCTACCTTCAAGAGTCAAGAGTTGCAACCCATCGTTTTCATTGTTTCCCACTCCCCTATACTTAGTCCTCAGTAGCAACGGCCCCCAATCTAAATGTTCTCCTTACAGTTATATCTCATTCAGTATGTATGGCTTCTGCCATTTATGCTTATTCTATCCACATTCGGATCCACCATCTGAATTCCTCATCAAGATCCCTCTAATCAGAATTTACAGAAATGAATGCAATACAAAGGAGATATGTTGATGCAAAGCACGAGCTTGCCTGATCGCAGAAACAACACAACCTAATAGCATAACAATATCACTTTGCATGTACTAAACACAAATTTTATAGTATAAAACCCTCCTTGGGCTATCTTCAAGAATCAAGAGTGATGACCCATATTTTTCATTCTTTCTCACTCTCCTATGCTCAGTGCTCAGTAACAATGGTCCCCAGCCATCTACAATGTTCTCCTCACAGTCATATCTTATTTACTATG
Organism: Pinus taeda; assembly: GCA_000404065.3. Classification (NCBI taxonomy): domain Eukaryota; kingdom Viridiplantae; phylum Streptophyta; class Pinopsida; order Pinales; family Pinaceae; genus Pinus; species Pinus taeda. Next base: position 5,903 of record APFE031412554.1, on the reverse strand, counting down.
TATGGCTTCTGCCATTTACACATATTTTGTCTACATTCGGATCTACCAAATGAATTCCTCATCAGAATCTATAGAAATGGATGCAATACAAAGGAGCCATGTTGATGCAGAGCACCAGTTTGCCTAATCTCAGAGTGCACGGAAAATTATGGAAACAACACAAAACCTAATAGCATAGCAATATTAGTGCGCATGTAATGTACACAAATTTTATAGTATAAAACTCTCCTTGGGCTCTCTTCAAGGATCAAGAGTTGCAACCCATCTTTTTCATTCTCTCCCAGTTTCCTATGCTCAATTCTCAGTAGTAATGGCCCCCAGCCATCTACAGTGTTCTCCCCACAGTTATATCTTATTCATTATGGATGACTTCTGCCATTTACACTTATTTTGTTTACATTTCGATCTACCATCTGAATTCCTCATCACTTGCTGGCATGCAGGCAACCTCTTCTGATTTCAGATCTCTCTTTACGATCCCCTCAGGATTACCTTCCCTCATCCTTTTAAGTTTGACAGTGATACTAAATTGTTGATAAATTGATAGACACAATATTCGTCTTTTTTTCTTCTTTCTATTCTACTTCAAGTTCAAACTCTGAACAGGGTCCTTTCCCAGTGAGCTTCTCATCATTGCAACAGTCTCTGGATTGGAGTGCTTCATTGCCATGTTCCACTACACAAATTTTACAACATCGTCCATCCTCACCTTCTTCACTGCACTCTGCTCACCATTCCTTCTTGTATATAACTGTTCACCTTACAGTCACAGAGACTTTGGCCTTTGTCTTCCATTCCAGGAGCCACTTGATTGCTGCAACCTCATCACTTTCATGGACATGTTTAGCTCCTTCTTGGGCACTATTCTTGTAGCCTTTCATGGCCATGTTGATATCGTTTATACTTTCTTCTACTTCTGTACCTGCACAAAAATCAAACAACAATCATTATGAGAGAATCAAGACTTCCTTCGAACACCTCCTCTTCTATTCTTCTTGGCTTCCCACTGTAACATTCTCCTTTGGTTCCACTGATGAGCACTCAATCATGTGCCCTTCCTCCATGCAATCAACCATAACTTCTTCCTACTCATGCTTAACTTCCTCCACATCAATCTGGAGGCCTTATTTCGCTGGTTTACTTCCAGCCCGCTAACTCTCATCATCTTTGTTTTTCATGTAGCTGCTCTTCACCTTTAGTTCCTCTCTCATTCACATTATGTTGTCTAAGGTCTTCTCAGCGACATCATTTCCACCTTCATGGATAAACAAAGATGATGGAATGCATCTCATGAAATGCATCTTCATCAGCAATGCTAACTTCTTTTCAAATGGGCAGAACAAGGCCCTTCCTAAATCTAACAACTTTTTTCATTCTCCTTTACCAAAATAACTAGAATGGCTACTCTATAAAATTCAGCATACTCTTCTACGGATTTATTCTTTAGTTTTAATCTCTCCAGCCTTCCATGCACATTTAAAAATTAAAAGATAATTTGAAGTCATAGACATGCCTCCCTATTCAACGACCATCTTGTCCCACTTATTTGACTGTGTCCTTCCCTCTTTTTGCCTGTTGCAGTACAGATCTTCCCACCCTCTTGATGCATGTCCTCTTAATTTTGTGCATGCAAACTTCACATGCTTGGAGTTCTCAACCTGATTGTGGTCAAAGCACTGATGCATATCACCAATCCAGTCCATTAATTTATTTGAATTCAAACTCCCAAAATATGTAAGTATTCAACGACCGCCTTTATGCCAAGCTAATCATAGTTTTGACATCCTCCCCTCTTCTAGCTCTTTGTCAAGGACGTCATTCACATTATGTTGTCTTCTCAGCGACATCATTTCCACCTTCATGGATAAACAAATATGATGGAATGCATCTCCATCATGCTAAACGTCTTTTCAAATAGGCAGAAGAAGGCCCTTCCTAAATCTAGCAACCTTGTTTTCATTCTTCTTTACCAAAATAACTAGAATGGCTACTCTATAAAATTCAGCAGTATACTCTTCTACAGATTTATTCTTTAGTTTTAGTCTCTTCAGCCTTCCATGCACAATTAAAAATTAAAGGGTAATTTGAAGTCATAGACATGCCTCCCTATTTCACAACCATCTTGTCCCACTTATTTGACTGTGTCCTTCCCTTTTTATGCCTGTTGCAGTACAGGTCTTCCCACCCTCTTGATGCATGTCCTCTTAATTTTGTGCCTGAAAACTTCACATGCTTGGAATTCTCAACCTGATTTTTGTCAAAGCACTGACGCATATCACCAATCCAGTCCATCAATTTAATTGAATTCAAACTTCCAAAATACCTAGGTATCCAACGACCGCCTTTCTGCCAAGCTAATCATAGTTTTGACATCCTCCCGTCTTCTAGCTCTTCTTCAAGGACGTCATACTCCAACTCATCTTCACTCTTAGCATTCATATGTCTAGTCATTTACTGCATCAACAACTTTCACTACATCATTCTCATCATCCTGATCTCTTCCCCTACCTCTTCTAACTCGTAAGTTTCCTTTCTGTGCTATATTCTTCTCACTTTCCTGCAACCTCCTTTACAGATCCAAACATCCATCCAATCACTATGCTGGAGAACTCTCTTCCTCCAACAATTCTACCCAACACTTTCCTTGTTGGAGCTATCCTCACGACAAGTTCAACCCTCTCTGATATCACTTGACGCAGAGCACCACCCTACCTAATCTCAAGAATCAAAATGCACAGCATAATGTAAACAACACAAAACCTAATAGCATAACAATGTTATGCAGCATTCGCATAACACCATTTACATAATGAACATATTTTTTAGTGAAAATGCCTCCTGGAGCATAAAAACTACTTCACAATCAAAAAAAATTTATGCAGCACTCGCATAACACCATTTACATAATGAACATAATTTTTAGTGAAAATGCCTCCTGGGGCATAAAAACTACTTCACAATTTTATTTTATTTTTAATCTTCAAGAATTAAGAGTACATTTATGGACACTCGCAACGAGCTCACAACCTTTCCTCTTCATTCATTCTCACTCTCCTATACTCTCAGTCCTCGTAGTCATTAACAATGGTGCATAACCATCTACAAAATTGTCCCCCCGTGGTCATCTCATTCACTATCCATGGGACTTACTCTCTCTGCACTCATATATACTCTATGTACTCATTGGTAATGCAGACACAACCTCTTCTGGTTTCATTTCTCTCTCTACAATCCGCTCAAAATCACCTCCCCTCCCGTTTAAGCTCCACCGCCCTTCCATATCCTCAGGCAACAATCCCGAACACCTATTTTTCTGGCGATCATAGTTGACCATCTCAACTTCTTTCCGTGTTCACTTTGCTATATAGCTCCTCAAGATTGGATATCATTCAACTTGATGGTGATGCTCAGCTCCCCTTGGCTCATCTACAATAGGCGGCGTTATCTTCAAATAGGAAGTTCCAAAGTTTGGGGAATTTACCTGGAGTCTTGGCACTACTACTGAAAAACAAGCAGGGGCATTTTCCAAGAGTGTACACATCAAAATCCCAAGATCAACTAGGCCATTGAAAGATGTCGTCACTCCTTGATAGGAGAACCTTATCATGAGAAGAAATTTGAATCCATTGGCAGATACTAGGGAATATGCCAATGTATTGAACTCTTTCGAAAGGAAGCTTGCATGGAAGCTAATAGGATCTCTCCCATTAGAGAGAGCACTCCCACTTCTGAACCTATGGAAAGAACCCCATCCTAGAATCAAGAATAGTAAGAGTCAATCATTGACACTGCTGTACCAGAAGATCCCTGAGGTCTCAGCAATGGGAACGAGGATTCAAGGAATGTACGCATCACGAATCCAAGAGATGTTGGACCTATTAAAGTGGACATTCAAGGCAGCGGGAGACTCCAATCCATAAATCATGTTTGTGTCAGCATCTTTAGATAATGCTTAGAATATGCTTTTACAGAAATTTTGTATTAGTGTCGAGTTAAAATGCTACTTCTCAATGACTTTGACTCCTAAAGAAATTCATGTAAATGTGTTAGAAAACCTGCACAGATGAATCTAGCTAGTAAAGGTTCAACACACAGCTTTGCAGAGCAAAAACATTAAAAGAAAATTGAAAGAAGAAAATAATGATTCATTAGAAAATATGTTACAATGCTCATTATATAGCATTACTGGGTGAAGATCCCAAGGTAATGAACTATAGTGGGTGAAGATCCCAAGGTAATGAACTATAGTGGTGATCAATAAGAAGACTCGACACCTACATCAAGTTCCGGAGATAACTAGTCAGTTGCGGAGTTAAAGAAGGAGCAAATCAAGGAGTAAGTCATGCAAAAGGAATCTTTCATGCAATCCCATGCTCTAACTAAGAGTCCGCATGTAGATGTGTAGTAGTTGCATGTAGTTGCATGCTTTAACTAAGAGTCCACATGCAGTTGCATGTAGTTGCATGTAGTTGCATGCTCTAACTTAGAGTCTGCATGTAGGTGTAGTAGTTCCAACACTCCCCCTAAACACCACTATGGGGAAAAATAGAAAATGGGCCCCGACAACTAAGGCCAAAGGTCACCCAAAATACATTGCAACATGTATTAAAATCGAGGAAAGAGGGAAAACCTCATGGGAAAAACCCCCCCTCAAAATATAATGTAATCAAAAGAAAAGAGGAAAAAAAAAAAGACAGTTGCTAAGCAACTATGTCCTTCACTCCAAGATGATCACGCAGAGAGCGAAACTTCTGCTTAGTGAATGCCTTGGTGAAGATGTCTGCAGTCTGTTCGACTGAGGGACAGAACTGCAAATCAATGACCCGATCATGTACTAAGTCTCTGATGTAGTGCATATGGATCTCTATGTGCTTCGTCCGCTGCCGCTGTATTGGATCCCTGCAAAATTTGAGAGTGCTCTGGTTGTCACACCAGATGACAATGGGCTGGCGGAACTAAACGCCCATCTCAGTGAGGAAGTGTTGTAGCCACAGAGCCTGAATGGTGATGTTGACTACTCCTCTGTACTCGGCCTCAGCTGAAGAGAGAGCAATAGCAGTCTGCTTCTTGCTCGACCAACAGATAGGGCCAGATCCTAGACTGAGTGAATATCCGGAGGTGGACTTGCGATCAATTTTGTCTCCCGCCCAATCAGAATCTGTGAAGCCAAGGAGATTCAATGCAGTGCCTGCTGCATAGTGAATCCCGAAGGTGATGGTGCCCTGCGCATATCGAAGGATGCACTTGGCAGCATTCCAGTGTAGCTCATGCGGCTTCTGCATGTATCTGGAAACTGCCCCTACTGCATATGAGAGATCTGGTCTGGAGTGGGTGAGGTACAATAAGCTCCCCACTAGTTGTCGGTAGAGAGTGCTGTCAACTAATGGAGTGTCACCTCCATCCTCAAGGCGGACCCCAGACAGAAAAGGAGTCGGTGCTGTCTTGCAGTCAGCCATGCGAAATCTCTCGAGGAGATCCCGTGCATACTTAGCCTGAGAGAGTTTGATGCCTGTGGCATCTTGGCTAATCTCAAGACCAAGAAAGAAGTGTAATGGACCCATGTCCGTCATCAAGAACCTATCATGCAAGGCCCTCTTGACTGTAGCAATTGCTGAAGCCGAGCTGCCAGTGATTAGGAGATCATCTACATACAAAACTAAGATAAGAAGAGAATCATGTGTCCTAAGCATGTAAACATTCGGATCAGACTTACATCTTTCAAAGTTTTGTGATAAGAGAAAGGAATCCATCTTCGCGTACCAAGCTCTCGGGGCCTTCTTAAGGCTGTAGAGAGATTTCTTCAATCTGCAGACCAAAGATGAATCCTGAATGAAACCATGTGGCTGCTCCATGTAGATCTCCTTAGATAGGTCTCCATGAAGAAAGGCATTCTTCACATCCAT
>APFE031412545.1:24144-40061 GCA_000404065.3 Pinus taeda | reverse complement strand
TCAAAGTAAGTAATTTTTCCTTGATAGTCTTGGGGCATTGCCCCTGGATTTGCAGGCAGGTGTAAAGGAGCATATCTAGCCATATTTGCAGGGATAAAAGGGACAGCAAGAAGGAGTGGAACAGCTGGAACAACAGGGATAACAGGGGTAAGGTGTGTTGGGGATGGAGGAGTGGGGAAACTGCCTTGGGAAGTGGATGAGGAACTAGGATAAGTAGGGATTGTATGAGGGTGAACTGACGCTTTGACAGGAGTAGGAATATAGCTCTGCTGATTTGGTTCTGTATCTGAATGTGAGAGCTCCCCTAGGTGCTCTTGCTTTTTTAACATTTTGGGGATTAAATTGGGGTTTTTCAAAGATAGCTGGGGGATTAGGGTCAGGATTAGACCTAGTGTAACGAGATTTCTTCTTTGGAGCCAGCTTCTGAGTTTTCTTTCCTTGGTATCTTAGGATAGGGTTTAAACAGGAAGCTTATTTCCTTTCACTTGGTAATTTGACATATTCCCCAGTGGAGTCGCCATTAATGTTAACACTCAGGTTGTTCCCTGCTTCCTAAAGGGAATACGGCTGAGGTAACCACTGACCAAACTTTTAGCTGCAGGTCCTAGCCTACCTGTAACCAGAGAGGGCTCTCTCTTTATAATTTAGCTTTGTTGATGGATGATTTTAGGCTAGTTATGGTGTGCTGTTTTGTTTGAGTTTGGTGGGTTGGTGACTCTATACAAAGCTGAAATATAGATCATGGAACAGTTTGGTCCATTGGACAATGGAGTTGAGGTATTGTGCTGCTGAAGAATGTTTATGAGAGTAGAGTGTTGTTGCAGAGCCAGATAGGCAGATGTGAAGCAATTTACCAAATTTTTTGATGAAGTTATGGAATTAGTGAGTGAAAGGCAACCAAGAATCTTTCACTATGATAACAAAGGAAAAATGAAAGTATTGCTTAAGAGCAGTTAAGAATTCTTAAACAATATTCACTATGATAGAATTAGTTAAGACATGAGCAATCAAGAATTCATATCCATGGCTAATCCAGAAGAAAACATATTTTGAAATAGAGATTGAGCATAGGGTGTCCAAAACAAATCCTAGGCTATTCTTTTTCTCTATTTACTATGATCATGAAAACATAAGAATTATGGAATACAGAGAAAACACATACACAATTCAGAAAAACTTATTGCTCCAGCAAATGACACAGGAATTCTGTAACACAACAGAGCTATTCATTTCCATCTTCAGACAGCATAAGAACCAGGAAACTCCACCAGCAATTTGTATTATCAAAATGTCTCAAGTATACAATAGAGCTCTCCAGAAACAGTTTCACTACAACCGACCCTCAATACGTTCTCTGAGGGGATATATATACAAAATAGGATACAAAATATCTCAATAGTGAGTTATTGTGCAATAAATTGCACCACCAACTCTCTTACAAAAAGTAAATGAAGGAAATAACTACAGCATTTAATGCTGAGATGGCAACTATCTTTCTATGAGACAACTTTTGACTTTATGGCTCAGGAAAGTTGGTTCTAGCTGTGCCTTTAATTCTGTGTTAATTGAGACCGTTGTCTGGGTGCTTTGGTGAGTCACTGTATGGATGCTTCATGTGACACCTGCGTGCTGATTTGCCTGCTGACCTGTACTGTGACTGAGATCTAATTTTTCACAAAAAGGAATGATTTAGTGGTATCACCTGCGCAGAATTTCCAGCATTGCCTGCCACCAATCAGCTGGAGGTAGTTGATGCCTCCTTATTTTCACTAGTGTTTCATCTGCTTCTGTATATCTGTAGAAGTTTGGAGGCACCTCAAACAGATGATTTATCTCATGCTCAATAAAAAAAATAGATTTTCTAATTTGTCATACAGAGACTGCCCAGAGGGAGGTCGTACTTATTTTGTGGAGTTGTTGGATGTTGTTATTTTATTTTCAACATAATTGTTGATCCTTGTCATATACTGATTATATGACAGCAGCTGTCCTGTGCCAGTCACTAGGCTTGGCAGTCCTTTATCCTGTAACAATGTCATTTTTTCCCTGAATTCATCAATTTCTGCCTTCATTTCCTGACATTTTCTTTCCAGACTTTGAGTGAAGTTCCTCAAGGTCAGCACTTTCTTAGCTCTCAGGATGGTGTCTGTTCTGCTGTTTATCTCTAGAGCTTCCCATTCCTCCCTAGTGTGGTTATTGAGGAAATGTATCATTTTATTGGCTTGCTCAGGCATGATTCCTAGTGTTGTTCTGGCACTTTGTATTTCAACATGATCCATGCCTATTAATTCAACCTGCTCATATATTGCCTGGACTGACCTCCATTGGTCCTGGATTGATTGACCAATTTTGGCCCAAATTATCTTCTTTATTTCTGCTAAGGTCTTGCCTTGGAGCAATTCCTTTTCCAAAGGTTTTACTTTGGCCTCCAAGGCCTTTATTTCTCTTTGCTTTTCTGCCACTGTCATCTTGGACTTATCATAGCTGGCCTCTAGCTTGGCCAGTCTATCCTCGGCCTCATTTATTTCTATTACTTGAGTCTCAAGCTCTTTGACAGCTTTCATCAAGTCCTCCATACTCATGTTGGATTCTGCTGTTGCTGTTTCTTCTGTTGTTGCTCCTGTTGCTGATGTAGTTGTGGTTGGTGTGGGAATGGCAGGAGGGGCTGCTGCTGCTTGTGTAGGAGGGGCAGGTCCAAGAGTTGTAGATGTTTGAGGGGGCTGGGAGGTTGACTCCCCTTGCTTGTCCTGCAATGCATTCTCTAATTCTGCTTCCATTTGCAATATTCTTTGATTCATCATCAGAAGCAGGTCCATGGCATCATCCACTTGCTTTTCTTGTGCAAGTTCTGCTGTTTGAGGGTGAATGGTTGGACGCAATTTCACCTGCTTTCTCAGTGTAGCAATGTCATCCTCTTTTTTCTTCATAAGGGCCCTAACACCCTTTGGATCTTTTGGATGATGTCCCAGATCAATGATTATGTCTTCCAAAATCTTTATTCTGTTGTCCTTAGCAGAGGAAGACATCCTTTCCAAATCAAGCTATGTACTTTTGTTCTTTAGTGCTTCTTTTAACTGATGGGCCAGCATGGCCTTGTTTGCAAGTGTGGCATACACCATTTCCCCAGTCTGTTTGTGCAACTCTATCTGATCCATGGGGTGTATGTCTTTAGAAAAGACCTCCAAGTTTGTTCTTAAGTAATCTGTAGAGGTTTTGGGATGTGGAACTTTAGGCTTTAAATGAGTAAAAATCATTTTTTCCTCTTTGATATCATAGGCAGCCATCAATCTTTGTTTTTTGGAGGGAGTTGCCTTCAATAATTGATCATAGATTTGCACTCTCAACAATTCATTATGTGCCTTGATCTCCATGAAACCTCCTTTGATCCCAGCTGGTTTCTTGCCCTGCTGCCTTGAGGAGGATACCTATGTGCCTTGTTGCATGGCCTGTTCTAGCTGAAATGAGCTAGTGGCAGTCTGCTAGCTGGATTTCCTTTCTCTGTTGTGGCTTTCTACCCTTTCCTCACTGATGTCTTCTTCCTCTGTTTCAGGGTCAACCCTTGGCCTCTTGGCTTCTGGTTGCTGTGTTGACCCAGTTGGAGGTGTGACCTCCTCTCTATCTTGCTTTTTTCCTCTCTCTTCATTGAGAGGTGTTTGCAAAACTGGGATTTGGGGTGTTCCAGTTTGCTGTAAAGGGACTTGCCCTTGAGTTTGATCCTTTGAGGTGTTGGGCTGCCCTACCTCTGTCTCTTGTTGTTCATCCATTATTTCTTTTCCCTTTGCTGTAGTAGTGGTTGTAGATGCTTGCTGGGTAGTCTGTGCAGCTGGAGCATTGGATGTGCCTTCTCCTACTTGGACTGGTTGCTTGAACAAATCCTGTTGACAAGAATCCAAGTCAAGAGTTTTCTCTAAATCTTTCACAGTCTGCTCCATTTTCTCTTCCTGAGTAAATTCTTCTACTATTGATTCAGGTACCCATTCATCTTGGTTGGAAAAGTGTTCTATTTGTGGGTATGGGCAATGTTTATAGGCTAGCAGCCTATAGTTGACTCTCCTAACACTGATAAAGCCTTCAGGGTCATAAGGGACCCACCAGAAGCTTCTTTTAAGTTTGAGCTGTTGCCCCAATATTTGATCAGCCTCTTGCCAACCATATTTCTTGTTCATGATGAATGGGCCTAGGTGGTCTCTGAATTTGAGATTAACTTTCTTCTTGGCACTGTGGAAGTATGTCAGATCAGAGTTTATGAGTTGTCTATAGTATTCCAGGGCAAACAACCTCATAGGCACATACCTTGGGAGCCTGTAGGGACAGAGCTCACAGCCATAGATTCTAATAACTGTGTGATTTTGGTATAAATACCAATCACCTATTTTGTAATTCCTGGACAGCTGTAAGATTTTTTGCATATCTTTGGACAATCTGATAGGAGGAGTCCTCTTTAAGATGCATGTGACTGGATAAACAAATTGGTCAATAAATTCATAGTATGAATAGGGAGAATTCTGGACTTGGTGGAAGATTGAAGACCAGAAGATAACATACCTCCTCTCACCCTGTGAGTCTAGCTTCTTGATTGGGCACTGGAAGCAATATGTCTGATAATACATGAACAGGTGATATATGTATGATGAATATTTAAATATTGCTTCCCTTTTAAACCTTGACAGTTGGTCATGCATCTTGTTGGCAATATACTTGGCATAATTGTATTTTACAGTAGGGGGCTTCTCAAGGCTATATGCAGATAGCATGACCAACACAGTTTCATCAACATGCTCATTTGTGGTGAACCCCAGCACAGAGGTTAACATGTCCACCAGCAGCTTGCCTACCTCATTGAAATTTGCATATGAAAAAGGAGGTGGCCCAGAAGGTTGGCACTCTGCCTTTATGAAATTTTTGGCCACTGCAGCAATGTCTGTGCTAGAGAGCTTGGAACCCTCATCCAGCAAGTACTTAATGGAAAAAGGGTATAGCAGCTGGGTTTGCTTGTAGTTCAGCATTTGATTGATGGAGTCTGGTGTTATGTAGAAGAGGATGCTCCTAGATGGAGACTTTACATCTCTGAGTTTCTAGTCATAGTTTTCTGCACAAAGGTGAAGGACTTCAGGGAAAATATTTATAGATGGCAGGAAGTAAGTGGGCAGATTGGATTCCCAGATGCCATACATGTCATTGTTGTCCAAGTGACTGTTTCTCAGTTGGCAGAAGGTCTGTAAGTGGTTCCTCTCTACCACAAAATCTGCAATGAGGAAATCACTGTCTACCAGTGGCATAGCTTCAAGCTATTTATTTGGTGGATTCACAGGAGCTACATCCAGTGCAGACGGAGTGGCCATGTTTTATTTCAAATGGATGCTTACTTGAGTTTTTAGGACTGGTGCAAAGGGTGAGGAATGCCTACTAAATTGTGTTTGGCAGTAAGCAACTTGAGAGTATAAGGAAACTCTTACAGGTTTTGATGAACTGAGGGGCACTTTGTTGGAAAAACCAGAGTGTGTTTGAGCTAATTAGCTGGTTTTTCAAGGGATTTCTTATAACAGGGATGAGGGTGCAGTTATATTTGCTTTTAGCCGGTAGCTCGGCTTCTCCGATTAGTTTTTGATGATGAATTTGCAGAAGGGTACGGGTTTCTCGCAGAGCCTTGTGGTGCAGGGGTTTTACCAAGTTTTTGAGTGTTTTTAGTGGATAATTTATCAGTGAGGATCTTTTGTAGAGTTTCTTTTACAGGAATTTAGGAGAACAATAGGAGAAATGCGAGTAAAGAAGGTCACCTGCGGCAAATACCTAGTTTTTACGGTGCAAGAGGCGTCGAGATGGATTAGTTGTAGGTACTTGGGTTGACGATGAGGGCGACAACAACTTTGCCGGGTGAAATTTGGATTTCGGCCGTTGAACGACGTTTTTTGCATGCAGGGGCGCTCCGGAAACGATGAATGAGAATGACGAATAACGGTCATTTCGTGTCTCCTTATGCATTTTTGGCCCTTTGGCGCATTTTTGGTGATGACGTCATGCTGACATCATCATGGGCCTAGGTACGGCAGGGTGACGTGGCAGCTGACATCGGTGGCTAGGTGGCAGGGCAGATGGGTGGACAGACAACGTGGAGGTGACGTGGAGGCGCGGTGGCAGAAAGGCGACGTGACGTCACACTGACAGGGGCGTGACGTCAGCGTGGGGGACGGGCGGTAAGTGGTTTCCCCGGAGGCCCCTGAGGTGGTAAGCGATTTAAGGGGGGGGGGGCTTCGAACAACGTGGTAGGCCGACGCGTGGCGGGGGTATATCGGTAATACCACCAATCCCCTGGACGCAAAAGGTCGGGCACCTTGTAAATGAAAATGACGCTAGTCGTTCGATGAGTGGGGCTGGTGATGGGATGGCTGGCGGCAATCCCAAAGAGATGGCGCGTTAGGACAGGGGACCCGCCTATTAATTTAATAGTTTTAAATAAATCGAGCGCAGGGGTGGGTTATAAACATTAGGATTTGGGTTTTTTGGGTTAATTAGTGCCCACTTATAAATGTTTTAATTAAAAAACATTATAATAAATGTATTTTGGGCGGAAAAAAGGGGTAAAGGGGTTAATGAGTGGGCGGACCATGGAATTTTGGTTTTTAGCCAAAGTTTTTAATTGAAAATCATAGCTTAGGGTTTGAAGAGGGTTAGTATTAACCCTTGATGGTTTAATATTCCCCGGGAAAGGGTTATATAGCTATAATGCTAGGGGGAGGGTATTTATACATAATTTTTGGGAATTTTTTCATAGATCCTAATAGAATGAGGGAATGGGGGTAGTTAGGGAGCTAAATAATACATTAGTGGTTAATATGACATTGTGAGGTGAGTGAAGGGGTAAAGAATAAGTTTTAAGAGGTAAAAATTTAGGAATGGAAGATAAATGAAATTAGAGTAAAGATTTTTACACAAAAAATGTGGCTTCTTTTCTTGACTAAACTTCATGGTTTGACCTAGTAGCTTGTCATGAACTGAAGTGGAACTGGACTTTTTGAGCAGATCTCAAGGTCCTTAGGGGTGTTAGTGAATGATGTTTGGGGGAAAAATAGGGGGAAATTAGACATGCTTCCAATGTTTTGTCGTCCACCCTCTGCTTTGATGCCAATACCTTGAGTGGAATGAGCCTTTGTACTTGATAAGCCAATTGTTGATGTCCCTTCATTTCTGCAACCTTGCACTACTTACCCATCCTAGTAATCCTAACATTTTTTCTTCACTTGAAGTGGGTGCACTTGAATTAGCAGACCCTGATAATTCTCTTTTTCTTTTGACTTCCCTCCTATCTAAATGTACCCTTATTTCTTCCAAGGACCCAGATTAAGCAGTTGGGTTCCTTCATTTCTCTACCTAGCTAGTCATCTGCCAAGCTTGAACTGTTTGGATAGGAAGTATTATCTATTCTGCAACAAGCAATTTAAACATGGCATGATCCAGATTAGACTATTGGGCCATCCATCAAGTATGATTAGCAGCAGTATTTGTAGAGTATGATACTACCCAAAAGATAGTAGTGGCATTTTGACTGGCCACTTTCATGGTCTTTAGTTTGGGGTTCATTTTCACTTTTCTCTTGACCATTTGATTTTCTTGCCTTTTGATTATTCTTTTAAGGCATACCCTCTTTTCATTTTTTAACTTTCATAGTATGTACACAAAATATGGAACCTTTGCAACGTGCAATGATGAACATATTTAGCCCTTCCACTATCAATCATGAAAGATGAAACCTATTGGTATAGGAACCTAACAGTGGCTCCACTTGGGGATGGCTTTTCCTGGAGGAAAGGCAAGAATAGCAGATCAGATGGCCTTATTTTCTTCTTCTTACTGTAGTGAATCTTCTCTAGTATTGACACCTCTGATCTGAAACCAGTGAGCTGGTATGCAATTTCTTATGACCTCATTTGTGCAAGAATTACCATTTTATGTCTTGCTAACATGTATCACTATCTATCATTGGTTTTCTACTCTGCAGACCTTCCTCAAATTTGTTTATGGAGCTTTTCAAGCATCTATGTTATTTTTGATATGGTTTTGCTGATCATTCTTCAAAATCTATTGTAGTTGTTCTTTATCTATCTGCTGTAAAAAAAGAAAAATGTTGAAAATATAGATATTTATGTACAATATGCAACTGTGCTATGCTCATGGGTCATAATAGTGCTTGAGCATTCTCCCATTCAGTGGGCCTTCATCATTATTTGACTCATCCAGACTCTTATTGATCAATTTCTGCCTTCATTTCCTTACATTTTCTTTCCAGAGTTTGAATGAAGTTCCTCAAGGTCAACACTTTCTTAGCTGTCAGGATGGTGTCTGTTCTGTTGTTTATCTCTAGAGCTACCAATTCCTCCCTAGTGTGGTTATTAAGGAAATGTATCATTTTATTGGCTTACTCAGGCATGATTCCTATTGCTATTCTGGCTCTTTGTATTTCAACATGAGCCATGCCTATTAGTTCAACCTTCTCATATATTGTCTGGATTGACCTGCATTGGTCCTGGATTGATTGGCCAATTTTGGCCCAAATTATCTTCTTTATTTCTGCTAAGGTCTTTCCTAGGAGCAATTCATTTTCCAAAGTTTTTACTTTGGCCTCCAAGGCCTTTATTTCTCTTTGTTTTTCTGCCACTGTCATCTTGGACTTATCATAGCTGGTCTCTAGCTTGGCCAGGCTATCCTTGGCTTCATTTATTTCTATCACTTGAGCTTCAAGCTCTTTGACAAATTTCATCAAGTCCTCCATACTCATGCTAGATTCTGCTGCTGTTGTTGCTTCTGCTTTTGCTCCTATTGCTGATGTAGCTGTGGTTGGTGCTGGAATGGCAGGAGGGGCTGCTGTTGCTTGTGTAGGAGGGACAGGTCCAAGAGTGGTAGATGCTTGAGGGAGCTGGGAGGTTGACTCCCCTTGCTTGTCCTACAATGCCTTCTCTAATTCTGCTTCCATTTGCAGTATTCTTTGATTCATCATCAGAAGCAGGTCCATGGAATCATCCACTTGCTTTTCTTGTCCAAGTTCTGTTGTTTGAGGGTGAATGGTTGGAGGCAATTTTGCCTGCTTTCTTAGTGTAGCGATGTCATCCTCTTTTTTCTTCATAAGGGCCCTAACACCCTTTGGATCCTTTGGGTCATGTCCCAGATCAATGATTATGTCTTCCAAAGTATTTATTCTGTTGTCCTTAGCAGAGGAAGAAAGCCTTTCCAAATCAAGCTGTGTATTTTTGTTCTTTAGTGCTTCTTTTAACTGATGGGCCGGCATGGCCTTGTCTGCAAGTGTTGCATACACCATTTCCCCAGTCTGTTTGTGCAGCTCTATCTGATCCATGGGGTGTAAGTCTTTAGAAAAGACCTCCAAGTTTGTTCTTAAGTAATCTGCAGAGGTTTTTGGATGTGGAACTTTAGGCTTTAAATGAGTAAAAATCATTTTTTCCTCTTTGATATCATAGGCAGCCATCAATCTTTGTTTTTTGGAGGGAGTTTCCTTCAAGAATTGATCATAGAGTTGTACTCTCAAAAATTCATTTTGTGCTTTGATCTCCATGAAACCTCCTTTGATCCCAGCTGGCTTCTTGCCCTGCTGCCTTGAGGAGGATACTTCTGTGCCTTGCTGCATGGCCTGTGCTAGCTGAAATGAGCTAGTGGCAGTCTGCTGGCTGGATTGCCTTTCTCTACTATGGCTTTCTCCCCTTTCCTCACTGATGTCTTATTCCTCTGATTCAGGGTCAATCCTTAGCCTCTTAGGTTCTGGTTGTTGTGTTGACCCAGTTGGAGGTGTGACCTCCTCTCTATCTCTCTTTTTTCCTCTCTCTTCATTAAGAGGTGTTTGCAAAACTGGGATTTGGGGTGGTCCAGTTTGCTGTAAAGGGGCTTGCCCTTGAGTTTGATCCTTTGAGGTGTTGGGCTGCCCTGTCTCTGTCTCTTGCTGCTCATCCATTATTTCTTTGCCTTTTGCTGTAGTGGTGGTTGCAGATGCTTGCTGGGTAGTCTATGCAGCTGGAGCAGTGGAAGTGCCTTCTCCTACTTGGACTGGTTGTTTGAACAGGACCTGTTGACAAGAATCATAGTCAAGAGTTTTTTCTAAATCTTTCACAATCTGCTCCATTTTCTCTTCCTGAGTCAATTCTTCTACTATTGATTCAGGCACCCATTCATCTTGGTTGGCAAAGTGTTCTATTTGTGGATATGGGCAATGTTTATAGGCTAGCAGCCTATACTTGACTCTCCTAGAATTGATAAAGCCTTCAGGGTCATAAGGGACCCACCAGAAGCTTCTTTTGAGTTTGATCTGTTGCCCCAGTATTTGATCAACTTCTTGCCAGCCATCTTTCTTATTCATGACAAATGGGCCTAGGTGGTCTCTGAAGTTTAGATTGGCTTTCTTCTTGGCACTGTGGAAGTGTGAAAGATCAGAGTTTATGAGTTGTCTATAGTATTCCAGCGCAAAAAACCTCATAGGCACATACTTTGGGAGCCTGTAGGGGCAGAGCTCACAACCATAGATTCTGAAGACTGTGTGATTTTGGTACAAATACCAATCAC
Source organism: Pinus taeda (assembly GCA_000404065.3). Taxonomy (NCBI): domain Eukaryota; kingdom Viridiplantae; phylum Streptophyta; class Pinopsida; order Pinales; family Pinaceae; genus Pinus; species Pinus taeda. The sequence goes on along the minus strand of APFE031412545.1, from coordinate 29,501 downwards.
CTATTTCATAATTCCTGGACAACTGTAAGATTTTCTACATATATTTAGACAATCTAATAGGAGGAGTCCTCTTTAAGATGCATGTGACTGGATATACAAATTGGTCAATAAATTCACAGTATGAATAGCGAGAATTCTGGACTTGGTGGAAGACTGAAGACCAGAAGATGACAGACCGACTTTCTCCCTTTGAGTCTAGCTTCTTGATTGGGCACTGGAAGCAATCTGTCTGATAATACATGAATAGTTGATAGATGTATGATGAGTATTTAAATATTGCTTCCCTTTTCATCCTTGACAGTTGGTCATGCATCTTATTAGCAATATACTTGGCATAATTGTATTTTACAGCAGGGGGCTTCTCAAGGCTATATGCAGATAGCATGACCAGCACAGTCTCATCAACATGCTCATTTGTGGTGAACCCCGGCACAGAGGTTAACATGTCCACCAGCAGCTTGCCTACCTCATTGAAATTTGCATATGAAAAAGGAGGTGGCCCAGAAGGTTGGTAGTCTACCTTCATGAAATTTTTGGCCACTGCAGCAATGTCTGCACTAGAGAGCTTGGAGCCCTCATCCAACAAGTACTTATGGAAAAAGGGTATTGCAGCTGGGTTTGCTTGTAGTTCAACATTTGATTGATGGAGTCTCGTGTTATGTAGAAGAGGATGCTCCCAGATGGATACTTTACAGCTTTGAGCTTCTGGTCATAGTTTTCTACACAGAGGTGAATGACTTCAGGGAAAATATTTACAGATGGCAGGAAGTAAGTGGGAAGATTAGATTCCCAAATGCCATACATGTCACTGTTGTCCAAGTGATTGTTCCTCAGCTGGCAAAAGGTCTGTAAGTGGTTCCTCTCTGCCACAAAATCTGCAATGAGGAAATCACTGTTTACTAATGGCATAGCTTCAAGCTATTTATTTGGTGGATTCACAGGAGCTACATCCAGTGCAGATGGAGTGGCCATGTTTGATTTCAACTGGATGCTTACTTGAGTTTTTAGGATTGGTGCAAAGGCTGAGGAATGCCTGCTAAATTGTGTTTGGCAGTGAACAACTTGAGAGTATAAGGGAACTCTTACAGGTTTTGATGAACTGAGGGGCACTCTGTTGGAAAAACCAGAGTGTGCTTGAGCTAATTAGCTGGTTTTTCAAGGGATTTCTTATAACAGGGATGAGGGTGCAGTTATATTTTCTTTTAGCCAGTAGCTCGGCTTCTCCGATTAGTTTTTTATGATGAATTTGCAGAAGGGCACAGGTTTCTCGTAGAGCCTTGTGGTGCAGGGGTTTTACCAGGTTTTTGAGTGTTTTTAGTGGACAATTTATCAGTGAGGATCTTTTGCAAAGTTTCTTTTACAGGAATTTAGGAGAACAATAGGAGAAATGCGGGTAAAGAAGGTCGCCTGCGGCAAATAACTGGTTTTTACGGTGTAGGAGGCGTCGAACTGGATTAGTTGTAGGTACTTGGGTCGATAATGAGGGCGGCAGCAACTTTGGCGGGTGAAATTTGGATTTCGGCCGTTGAACGACGTTTTTTACATGCAGGGGCGCTCCGGAAACGACGAATGAGAATGAAGAATTACGGTCGTTTCGCGTCTTCTTATGCATTTATGGCCCTTTGGCGCCTTTTTGGTGATGACGTCATGCTGACATCATCATGGGCCCGGGTACGGTAGGGTGATGTGGCAGCTGACGTCGTTGGCCGGGTGGCGGTGACACAGTGGCAGGGCAGACGGGTGGACAGACGATGTGGAGGTGATGTGGAGGCGCGGTGGTGGAAAGGTGAGGTGATGTCACGCTGATGGGGGCGTGACGTCAGCGTGGGGGACGGGCGGTAAGTGGTTTCCCCAGAGGCCCCTGAGGTGGTCAGCGGTTTAGGGGGGGGGCTCCGAACAACGCAGGAGGCCGATGCGTGGCGGGGGTACGGTGGTAATAATGCCAATCCCCCGGACGCAAAAGGTCGGGCACCTTGTAAATGAAAATGACTGCTAGTTGTTCGATGAGTGGGGTCGGTGATCTGACGGCTGGTGACAATCCCGATGTGATGGCGCGTTAGGACAGGGGACCCACCTATTAATTTAATAGTTTTAAATAAATCGAGCGTGGGGGTGGGTTATAAACATTAGGATTTGGGTTTTTTTGGGTTACTTGGCGCCCACTTATAAATGTTTTAATTAAAAAACATTATAATAAATGTATTTTGGGCGGAAAAAAGCGGTAAAGGGGTTAATGAGTGGGCGGGCCATGGCATTTTGGTTTTTTGCCAAATTTTTTAATTGAAAATCATAGCTTAGGGTTTGAAGAGGGTTAGTATTAACCCCTGATGGGTTAATATTCCCCGAGAAAGGGTTATATAGCTATAATGCTAGGGGGAGGGTATTTATACATAATTTTTGGGAATATTTTCATAGATCCTAATAGAATTAGGGAATGGGGGTAGTTAGGGAGCTAAATAATACATTAGTGGTTAATATGACATTGTGAGGTGAGTGAAGGGGTAAAGACTAAGTTTTAAGAGGTAAAAATTTAGGAATGGAAGATAAATGAAATGAGAGTAAAGATTTTTACACAAAAAATGTGGCTTCTTTTCTTGACTAAAATTCATGGTTTGACCTAGTAGCTTGTCATGAACTGAAGTGGAACTGGACTCTTTGAGCAGATTTCAAGGTCCTTGGGGATGTTATTGAATGATGTTTGCGGGAAAAGTAGGGGGAAATTAGACATGCTTCCAATGTTTTGTCCTCCACCCTCTGCTTTGATGCCAATACCCTTAGTGGAATGAGCCTTGGTACTTGATAAACCAATTGCTGATGGCCCTTCATTTTTGCAAACTTGCACTACATACCCATCCTAGTAATCCTAACATTTTTTCTTCACTTGAAGTGGGTGCACTTGAATTAGCAGAAGTTGATAATTCTCTTTTTCTTTTGACTTCCCTCCTATCTAAATGTACCCTTATTTCTTCCAAGGACCCAAATTAAGCACTTGGGTTCCTTCATTTCTCTACCTAGCTAGTCATCTGCCAAGCTTGAGCTGTTTGGACAGGAAACATTCTCTATTCTGCAACAATAAATTTAAACATGGCATGGTCCAGATTAGACTATTGGGCCATCCATCAAGTATGATTAGCAGTAGTATTTGTAGAGTATGATACTTTCCAAAAGATAACAATGGCATTTTGACTGGCCACTTTCCTGGTCTTTAGTTTGGGGTTCGTTTTCACTTTTCTCTTGACCATTTGATTTTCTTGCATTTTGACTATTCTTTTAAGGCATACCCTCTTTTCATTTTTTAATTTTCATAGTATGTACACAAAATATGGAACCTTTGCGACCTGCAATGATGAACATATTTAGCCCTTCCACTGTCAATCATGAAAGATGAAACCTATTGGTATAGGAACTTAACAGTGGCTCCACTTGGGGATGGCTTTTCCTAGAGGAAAGCCAAGAACAGCAGGTCATATGGCCTTATTTTCTTCTTCTTACTGTAGTGAATCTTCTCTAGTATTAACACCTCTGATCTGAAACCAGCGAGATGGTATGCAGTGTCTTATGACCTCATTTGTGCAAGAATTACCATTTTATGTCTTGCTAACCTGTATCACTATCTATCATTGGTTTTCTGCTTTGTATACCTTCCTCAAATTTGTTTATGGAGCTTTTCAAGCATCTATGTTATTTTTGATATGGTTTTGCTGATAATTCTTCAAAATATGTTGTAGTTGTTCTTTATCTATCTGCTTTAAAAAAGAAAAATGCTGAAAATATAGATATTTATGTACAATATGCAACTGTGCTATGCTCATGGGTCATATAGTTCTTTATCATTCTCCCATTCACTGGGCCTTCATCATTATTTGACTCATCCAGACTCTTTAGAAAAAAGGTATTGTTGCCTTGCACACCTTGAATTACAAATGGTCATTTCCACAGAAAGCAAATTTGCCATGCTTTCCTTTGTCTTCCCTCCTAGAGTCCCATTTCAATACTTTGTTCCCTATGAAAAAGTCTTCAGCTTTTGTTCTTTTCTCAAACACCTCTTTTAGTTTCTCTTGTAGAACCTGGGTTCTCTGATACACTTCTTCCCTTGTTTGTTGTAGGTGAATTGTTTGATTGATCCTCCTCTGGATATCATTGGGTTCAGCCTGTATTTCCTGCAGCAATTTGATCACAGGGATCCCAAGAGGTGATGGGAACACAACTTCCAGGCCATACAACAACTCATATGGGCTAGTACCAATAGATCTTTTAGTGGTCAACCTATCTGCCCATAGTGCATTTACCAGCTTCTTATGCCAATTCTTTTTGTTCTCCTCCAAGACCTTCTTAATGATGTTGATGAGGCTTTTATTGGAGGACTCAGCTAGGCCATTGCCTTGAGGGTAATAGGCTGTTGAATGACCTACGGTGATATGATATTTGTGATAGAAGCTGATCATTCTCTTGGATTTAAAGGTAGCTGCATTATCTGTTATGATTTTCTCTGGGTAGCCAAATCTAGACAAGATATTGGTTTCTAGGAATTGCATGATAATTGAGTCATTTGCTTGTCTACAAGGTATGGCCTCTATCCATTTGGTGAAGTAATCAGTAGCTGTCAGGATCCATCTATGCTGGCCTGAGGATGAAGGGTGAATTTCCCCAATGAAGTCTAAGCCCCATTGTTGAAATGGTTTTTTAGTTGAAATGGGCTTGAGGAGTAAGGGAAGAAACTTTTTCTTCCCTTCAAAGATCTGACATTTATGACATGACATTACAATTTTTTTTGAATCAGTAAACAGGGAGGGCCAATAAAATCCAGCCCTCAGGATTTTATCAGTTGTGGATTTCCAATATAAGTTCCCTCCACAATCTCTTGCATGAAATTTTCTAAGGACCTTATCAGCTTCATCTGAAGTTAGGCAGTTAAGCAGGACACATTCATGATTTTTCCAAAATAAAACATTGTCTATGATACAAAAATTTGCAGCTTTCAGTTTTAGAAATCTCTTTTTGGTTCTGGATAACCGTGGAGGAGCTTGCAGGTTTAATAATACAAAACATATGTCAGCATACCAAGGTGATTGTAAAAAGGCTTGATTGATTTGTGGGGTCGCCATCTCCTGTTCGTTATCCAGTTCATTGATGTCAAGGGCTTGGAAATTAGTTTCAGTCATTAGTTTAGCTAGCCCTTGTCCTTTATAAGTTTTGTTGGTTTGATTTCTATATTATATTCCAGAATGTTGGCAATTCATTTGCCCCTCTTGCCTTCCATTCCCTCTTGAGTTAAAATGTCTTTGACTACTGCATTGGGCACATATGCAACTATGTGAGAGTATAGGATATAAACTCTGAAATCCTTTATGGCTTTT
>APFE031412545.1:9511-24134 GCA_000404065.3 Pinus taeda | reverse complement strand
CATCTACCAAGCTTGAGCTGTTTGGACAGGAAACATTCTCTATTCTGCAACAAGCAATTTAAACATGGCATGGTCCAGTTTAGACTATTGGGCCATCCATCAAGTATGATTAGCAACAGTATTTGTAGAGTCTGATACTGCCCAAGAGATAGTAGTGGCATTTTGACTGGCCACTTTCCTGGTCTTTAGTTTGGGGTTCATTTTCACTTTTTTCTTGACCATTTGATTTTCTTGCCTTTTGATTATTGTTTTAAGGCATACCCTCTTTTCATTTTTTTCATAGCATGTACACAAAATATGGAACCTTTGCAGCCTGCAATGATGAACATATTTAGCCCTTCCACTGTCAATCATGAAAGATGAAACCTATTGGTACAGGGACCTAACAGTGGCTCCACTTAGGGATAGCTTTTCCTGGAGGAAAGCCAAGAACAGGAGGTTAGATGGCCTTATTTTCCTCTTCTTACTGCAGTGAATCTTCTCTAGTATTGAAACCTTTGATCTGAAACCAGTGAGCTGGTATGCAGTGTCTTATGACCTCATTTGTGCAAGGATTACCATTTTATGTCTTGCTAACCTGTATAACTGTCTATCATTGGTTTTATGCTCTGTAGACCTTCCTGAAATTTGTTTATGGAGCTTTTCAAGCATCTATGTTACTTTTGATATGGTTTTGCTGATCATTCTTCAAAATCTGTTGTAGTTGTTCTTTTATCTATCTGCTGTACAAAAGAAAAAATGCTGAAAATATAGATATTTATGTACAATATGTGGCTATCCTATGCTCATGGATCATAGTAGTGTTTGAGCATTCTCCAATTCACTGGGCCTTCATCATTGTTTGACTCATCCAGACTCTTGAGAAAAAAGGTATTGTTGCCTTGCACAACTTGAATTACAAATGGCCCTTTCCACAGAAAGTCAAATTTTCCATGCTTTCCTTTGTCTTCCCTCCTAGAGTCCCATTTCAATACTTTGTTCCCTATGAAAAAGTCCTCAGCTTTTGTTCTTTTTTCAAACACCTTTTTCAGTTTCTCTTGTAGCACCTGGGTTCTCTGATATACTTCTTCCCTTGTTTTCTGTAAGTGAATTGTTTGATTGATCCTCCTTTAGATATCATTGGGTTCAGCCTGTATTTCCTGCAGTAATTTGATCACAGGGATCCCAAGAGATGATGGGAACACAACTTCCAGGCCATACACCAACTCATATGGGCTGGTACCAATAGATATTTTATGCCAATTCTTTTAGTGCATTTACCATCTTCTTATGCCAATTCTTTTTGTTCTCCTCCAAGACCTTTTTAATGATGTTGATGAGGCTTTTATTGGAGGACTCATCTAGGCCATTGCCTTGAGGGTAATAGGCTGTTGAATGACCTAGGGTGATATGATATTTGTGACAGAAGCTGATCATTCTCTTGGATTTAAGGCAACTGCATTATCTGTTATGATTTTCTCTGGGCAGCCAAATCTAGACAAGATATTGGTTTCTAGGAATTGTATGATAGTTGAGTCATTTGCTTGTCTACAAGGTATGGCCTCTATCCATTTGGTGAAGTAATTAGTAGTTTTCAGGATCCATCTATGCTAGGCTGAGGATGAAGGGTGAATTTCCCCAATGAAATCTAATCCCCATTGTTGAAATGGTTTTTCAGTTGAAATGGGCTTGAGGGGTAAGGGTAGCAACTTCTTCTTACCTTCAAAGCTCTGACATTTATGACATGCCATTACAAACTTTTTTGAATCAGTAAACAGGGAGGGCCAATAAAATCCAGCCCTATCAGCTGTGGATTTCCAATATAAGTGCCCTCCATAATCTCCTGCATGAAATTCTCTAAGGACCTTATCAGCTTCATCCGAAGTTAGGCAGTTAAGCAGGACACCTTCATGATTTTTCCAAAATAAAACATTGTCTATGATACAAAATTTTGCAGCTTTCAGTTTTAGAAATCTCCTTTTGGTTCTGGATAACCCTAGAGCAGCTTGCAGGTTTAATAATACAAAACACATGTCAGCATACCAAGGTGATTATAAAAAGGCTTGATTGATCTGTGGAGTCGCCATCTCCTGTTCGTTATCCAGTTCATTGATGTCAAGGGCTTGGAAATTAGTTTCAGTCATTATTTTAGCTAGCCCTTGTCCTTTTATAAGTTTTGTTGGTTTGGTTTCTATATCATATTCCAGAATGTTGGCAATCCATTTTCCCCTCTTGCCTTCCATTCCCTCTTGAGTTAAAATGTCTTTGACTACTGCATTGGGCACATATGCAACTATGTGAGAGTATAGGATATAAACTCTGAAATCCTTTATGGCTTTTACAAGGGCATATGCTTGCTTTTCCATGATCTTGTACTTGAGTGGGGCATCCCTAAGGGCTCTACTGAAAAAGGCAATAGGTTTTTCACATCCCAAGTCATCCTTTTATAGTAAGACAACAACAATTGTATTTTTCAGAAGCAAGAGAAAAGATTATAAAATCTCTATCAAAACTAGGGCTTGTAAGCACAGGTGTTTTTGTCAAAGCTTTCTTGATTTCTTCAAAATCTTATTTAGCCTCAATTGTCCAGTTGACCTTGGCATCTTTCTTGAGCATATTGTTCAACAATCTTATCAGCTCAGCCAAGTTAGGAATAAATCTTCTTAGGAAATTAATCTTTCCTAAAAAGGCTTGTAATTCTTTGATGTTTCTTGGATGGGGAACTTGAAGTATAGATTGAATCCTATCAGGGTCAATTCTTATGCCATCCTTTGAAATTATATGACCTAGGAGCTTGCCTTCTTCCAGGCCAAATAGTGATTTCTTTGGGTTCAAATAAATGCCATACTTTCTGCAAATCAAGAACACTTGTATGAGGTGTTTTAAATGTTCTTGGTCTAATTTTGAGAAAGCTGTTAGATCATCAAGGTATATGACTAAGAAATCATGGATTTCTTTGGCAAAGGTTATGTCCATTGCCCTCTGAAATGTGGCTCCACATTCTTGAGTCCAAAAGGCATTTTGACATATTTGAAAGTTCCCCAAGGTGTGGTGAAAGCTATTTTATCTTGATCATCTGGGTGAACTAAAATTTAATTGAATCCTGAGAAGCCATCCAGTAGCGAGATCCTTGAAGCTCCCACTACCCTTTGTAAGATGTGATCCATTTTTGGCAAGGGGTAGTGGTCTTTGAGAGAGACTTTGTTCAAATTTCTCAGATCAACAGAAAGTCTTATCTCCCCAGTTTTCTTTCTTGTAGGTACAAGGTTAGAGATCCATTCAGAAAATCTTATAGGTGCAATGATCTCAGCTTCATACATTCGTTTTACTTCCTTTTCAATTAGGGGAAGAAGAATTGGATTCACTCATCTCAGTTTCTGTTTAAAGGGTTTCTAGTTTTCTTTCAGGGGTATTGTGTGCTGGATAACTGTAGTATCATAGGATTTAAGGTCCTCATAACTCCAGGCAAACACATCCTGAAACTCTTTGAACAATTTAATATATTCTGATTTTTTATCAGGAGGTAAGGTTCTAGAAAGCTTGAGCATCTTGGGATTTTCAGTGGTCCCAATATTACACTCCTCTATTTCTGCATTGATGGGTTGCATCTTTGGTTTCTTAGGGAGATCATTTGAATCAAAAATATCTTCTAAAGGAGTAAGACCTGTGGGCAAGAAATTATCCTTTAGTTGAATTACTTCAGTTTCTTCTTCAATAATTTCATCAAGATCTGTTACTTTTAGCTTCTGTAAATTGGCAAAGTCAAAGGTTGTAGGATGTAATATTAGATCTATTGTTTCAGTTGATATACTTGTGTTTAGTTCATCAATTTGGTGTTGATCATCCCTAATACTTGTGTCAATGTTTAAGTTTGAGAATTCGTCCTTCATGGTCAAAAAATTGTTTATCTAAGTATCATTCTCAAATACTTGCCAATTATCTACATTGTCTGGGATAGAGGGCCTGTGTTTAATCTTAGCAGTGAACTGGTGGTTAGGCCCAAAGGGAAGTTTACAGGTGCTTGCAAAATTTTCCAAACTGTGAGCATGCAAGTTGTGGTTCCTAGGTATTTTGGTGAGCTGATATTCCAAGAAGTTGTTGAGCAAACCTGTCACTGCTAACCTATAAGACCTTAACCTGAGATCATTTGTGACAAAATTTCCCTTTATCTGTTGTATAATTAGGTCTGAATCCCCCAATATGGAGACTTTGGTCACTCCTAGACTCTTAATCAATTTAAGGCCTAGTAAAAGGGCCTCATATTCAGCCATGTTATTTGTACATCTGAAGTTAAGCCTATATGCATGACCTAGAGCATGGTCATTTTGAGTATTGTGTATCCGGACCCCTGCTCCTACTCCTAGCTTATTTATTGATCCATCAAATTCTAAATACCACAAGGTCTCTTGATCAATGTTTGTTTCAATGGATTTATAGACTTGTTCAGTGGACTGGTCTGGTTTTGGTGATTCTTGTGATATATCAGCATACTATGTTGGTTTGCTTACATCAGTGATCTTTTGATCTGGAGCTGTGGATTGTTCATTCATATGCCTGGTTTCTGTTGTTTCTAGGAGCTTGACCTTAGATTTGGGACATATATCAGCATTGTATAGTATGAAGGAGTCCATGTCTGAATGAATGGAGTAGATTAGGAAGTTTTGGGGCTTCTCCTAACTGCTGACCACATATTTCATCAGTGTTTCTGGGTACAGTCTCTTTGGCTGGCCAAAGACTGAAATTGTGGCATATGACATGTCCAGTTGCAGAGATCCTTGGAGTTTGGCACCCCATGATCTTGATAAGAGCATACCATATTTGGGTGGAATGTCAGCTACTACTACATCCATTAGAATTGTTTTGGATGGATATTGGACTAGGGATACACAAAGGTCTTTGATCAGGCCTAAACATCTCACCTGGCTGGAATCAAATGAAAACAAATCTTTATAGGGTATGGTGATATCTAATTCAAGTTTTTCCATTACTGATTTGGACATTAAGTTATGAGAGGCCCCTGAGTCAAACATGGCATTGTGTAACACTTTGTCATGAATATTTAGGCTTACATAGAATGGAGGATTCCCTCCATCTACTGATTTACCATTGACTTCTGAGCCAAAAATCAGCTTTGGTTGGTCATCCAGGATATTAACTGCATCCCTATTCTCTGGTACTTGCAATGATCTATTAATTTGTTGTATGAAGACCTCATGTTTGGCTAATTCTGAAAGAGGAATTGCTATTTTCAGTTTACCAATTTCTGTCTCAAGATTGAAAGGTTTTTCCATCTGCATTTTTATATTGTGAGCAGCAAGTTTATCTTTCTCTGTTGAATTTTGAGTGACCTTGTCTTGGTCAGGTACACTGTTTTGGGGTATGCTTGGATTGGCTTTGTTTTCTAGAGGTCTGCCCAAGATTTATGTTGGAAGAAGAGGTGTAGGTTTAGTTTTTACTGGAGGTTGTACATCCGATACATCTTCTACTGTGACGTCTCTTTGTAGTTTTTTTATCTGAGGACTCTGTTAAGACAGCTTTATCATTGGATTTCTTGGGCAGTTTGTTGTTTGTTTTTTTGGTATTCTCAGGTACATCTATGGTTCTGCTTCTTAACTTATATTGTTTGTGCAATTCATAGACTGTTGTGTCATACCCTTCTCTGAAATCAAATGACTCACCAGATTTTGCTTGGAATTGCTTGTATTCTTGGGCTTGTTGGTCATCTTGTGTTAAGAATACTTGTTGTTCACTGTCCAAACCCATTAGATTGATGTGGGGATCTTCTATTTGTTCACTATTGGTTGAGGCCTCTGCATAGTTCTGTTGAAATGGAGGTCTGATATTTTGATCAGGACTAGTTCTTCCAACATTTGGGTTTTGGATTTTTCTAGAATTGGGATTCCTAGTGGTGTTGCTTGTTTTCCCTTCCCAAGAGGACTTTCTCTCCATAGTCTCGACTCTATCTCCCAACCTCTCCATACCCTTCATTATTGCATCTAGCTTTTGGTCAAAGGTTGAGGGTTCCTCTTTGAATGTTATTCTTATCTCATTTTTTGCTCTGGTTCTCTTGGCAATCAGGATTGCCTCCACACTTACAGCTATATTCTGCATGTCTGCAAGACTTGGAGGTGCTCTTTCTCTTACTTGATATGCCATGTCTGGATCAAATCCATCAGGGAATTTGATCAAGGCCAAATCAAGTGGAGGTCTCAAGTTCTGAGGAATGGCGTTGTATACATTGTTGAACCTAGCACAGTAATCTTGAACTGTTTCTTGTGGACCCCTTTTCAAGTTATCATACTATGTTAGTATATGTAGAGGGTCTTTCTTCTTTTCCCATCTGTTTAAAAAACTTAGGTATAAGGCATTAGGATTGATTATAGAATTTGCAGCTAGAGACCTAAACCAGTTCCTTACATCCCCTGTCAAGCTTTGCACAAAAATTTTCATTCTTACAACTTCATTATCTATCTCATAGTTCTCAAAATAGTCTTGCATTCTCTTGGTGTGTTTCTGGGCTGTATAAGTGCCAGTACCATCAAAGTAAGTGATTTTTCTTTGATAGTCTTGGGGCATTTCCCCTGGATTTGTAGGCAGGTGTAAAGGAGCATATCTAGCCATATTTGCATGGACAAAAGGGACAGCAAGAAGGAGTGGAACAGCTGGAACAATAGGGATAACAAGAGTAAGGTGTGTTGGGGATGGAGGAGTGGGGAAACTACCTTTGGAAGTGGATGAGGAACTAGGATAAGTAGGGGTTATGTGAGGGTGAACTGATACTTTGACAGGGGTAGGAATATAGCTCTGCTGAATTGGTTCTGTATCTGAATCTGAGAGCTCTCCTAGCTGCTCTTTCTTCTTTAAGATTTTGGGGATTAAATTGGGGTTTTCAAAGATAGCTGGGGGATTAGGGTCAGGATTGGACCTAGTGTAATGAGATTTCTTCTTTGGAGCCAGCTCCTGAGTTTTCTTTCCTTGGTATCTTATGATAGGGTTTAAACAGGAAGCTTATTTCCTTTCAATTGGTAATTTTGAAATAAGTTCCCCAGTGGAGTTGCCATTAATGTTAACTCTCAGGTTGTTCCCTGCTTCCTTAAGGGAATACGACCGAGGTAACCACTGACCAATCTTTTAGCTACAGGTCCTAGCCTACCTGTAGCCATAGAGGGCTCTCTCTTTATAATTTAGCTTTGTTGGTGGATGTTTTTAGGCTAGTTATGGTGTGCTGTTTTGTTTGAGTTTGGTGGGTTGGTGAATTCAAACAATGCTGAGAGCCAGATAGGCATCTGTGAAACAATTTATCAAATTTTGTGATGAAGTTATGTAATTAGTGAGTGAAAGGCAACTAAGAATCTTTCACTATGCTAGCAAAGGAAAAATGAAAGTATTGCTTAAGAGCAGTTAATAATTCTTAAACAAGATTCACAATGATAGAATTAGTTTAGACATGAGCAATTAAGAATTGATATCCATGTCTAATCCAGAAGAAAACATATTTAGAAATAGAGATTGAGCATAGGGTGTTCAAACAAATCCTAGGCTATTATTTTTCCCTATTTACTATGATCATGAAAACATATGAATTATGGAATACATAGAAAAACACATACACAGTTCAGAATAAATTATTGTTCCGGCAAATGACACAGTAATTCTGAAGCACAACAGGGAAATTAATTTCCATCTTCAAACAACATAGGAACCAGGAACTCCACCAGCAATTTATATTATCAAAATGTCTCAAGTATATAATAGAGCTCTCCAAAAAAAGTTTCACTACAACTGACCCTCAATACGTTCTCTGAGGGGATATATATACAAAATAGGATACAAAATATCTCAATAATGAGTTATTGTGAAATAAATTGCACCACCAACTCTCTTACAAAAAGTAAATGAAAGATATAACTACAACGTTTAATTTTGAGATGGCAGCTATCTTTCTGTCAGACAACTTCTGACTTTATGGCTCAGGAAAGTTGGTTGTAGTTGTGCCTTTAATTCTACGTTAGTTGAGCCTACTGTCTGGGTTCTTTGGTCAGTCACTTGTACAGATGCTTCCTGTGATACCTGCGTGCTGATCTGTTTGCTGACCTGTACTGTGACCGAGACTTGATTTTTCACAAAAATGAATAACATAGTGGCATTATCTGGGCAGAATTTCCAGCATTTCCTGCCACCAATCAGCTGGAGGTAGCTGATGCCTCCTTATTTTCACCAGTGTTTCATCTTCTTTTGTATATCTGTAGAAGTTTGGAGGCACTTCAAACAGTTGTTTTATCTCATTCTCAATAAAAAATAGATTTTCTAATTTGTCATACAGAGACTGCCCAGAGGGAGGCCCTGCTTCTTCTGTGGAGCTGCTGGATGTTGTTATTTGATTTTCAACATAATTGTTGATCCTTGTCATATACTGATTATATGACAGCAACTGTCCTGTGCCAGTTACTAGGCTTGGCAGTCCTTTATCCTGTAACACTGTCATTTTTTCCCTGAATTCATCAATTTCTGCCTTCATTTCCTGACATTTTCTTTCCATAGTTTGAGTGAAGTTCCTCAAGGTCAGCAATTTCTTAGCTCTCAGGATGGTGTCTGTTCTGCTGTTTATATCTAGAGCTGCCAATTCCTCCCTAGTGCGGTTATTGAGGAAATGTATCATTTTATTGGCTTGCTCAGGCATGATTCATAGTGTTGTTCTGGCTCTTTGTATTTCAACATGAGCCATGCCTATTAGTTCAACCTACTCATATATTGCCTGGATTGACCTCCATTGGTCCTAGATTGATTGGCCAATTTTGGCCCAAATTATCTTCTTTATTTCTGCTAAGGTCTTGCCTAGGAGCAATTCCTTTTCCAAAGTTTTTACTTTGACCTCCAAGGCCTTTTTTTCTCTTTGCTTTTCTGCCACTGTCATCTTGGACTTATCATAGCTGGTCTCTAGCTTGGCCAGTCTATCCTTGGCTTCATTTATTTCTGTCACTTGAGTTTCAAGCTCTTTGACAGCTTTCATCAAGTCCTCCATACTCATGCTGGATTTTGCTGCTGTTGTTGCTTTTGTTGTTGCTCCTGATGCTGATGTAGCTGTGGCTGGTGTTGGAATGGCAGGAGGGGCTGCTGCTGCTTGTGTAGCAGGGACAGGTCCAAGAGTGGTAGATGCTTGAGGGAGCTGGGAGGTTGAATCCCCTTTCTTGTCCTGCAATGCCTTCTCTAATTCTGCGTCCATTTGCAGTATTCTTTGATTCATCATCAGAAGTAGGTCCATGGAATCATCCACTTGCTTTTCTTGTGCAAGTTCTGCTATTTGAGGGTGAATGGTTGGAGGCAATTTTGCCTGTTTTCTCAGTGCAGCAATGTCATCCTCTTTTTTCTTCATAAGGGCCCTAACACACTTTGGATCCTTTGGGTCATGTCCCAGATCAATGATTATGTCTTCCAAATTCTTTATTCTGTTGTCCTTAGAAGAGGAAGATAGCCTTTCCAAATCAAGCTGTGTATTTGTGTTCTTTAGTGCTTCTTTTAACTAATGGGCCAGCATGGCCCTGTCTGCAAGTGTTGCATACACCATTTCCCCAGTCCGTTTGTGTAGCTCTAACTGATCCATGGGGTGTATGTCTTTAGAAAAGACCTCCAAGTTTGTTCTTAAGTAATCTACAGAGGTTTTTGGATGTGGAACTTTAGGCTTTAAATGAGTAAAAATAATTTTTTCCTCTTTGATATCATAGGCAGCCATCAATCTTTGTTTTTTGGAGGGAGTTGCCTTCAAGAATTGATCATATAGTTGTACTCTCAACAATTCATTTTGTGCTTTCATCTCCATGAAACCTCCTTTGATCCCAGCTGGTTTCTTGCCCTTCTGCCTTGAGGAGGATACTTATGTGCCTTGCTGCATGGCCTGTTCTAGCTGAAATGAGCTAGTGGCAGTCTGCTGGCTGGATTGCCTTCCTCTGCTGTGGCTTTCTACCCTTTCCTCACTTATGTCTTCTTCCTCTGATTCAGGGTCAATCCTTGGCCTCTTGGCTTCTGGTTGCTGTGTTGACCTAGTTGGAGGTGTGACCTCCTCTCCATCTCTCTTTTTTCCTCTCTCTTCATTGAGAGGTGTTTGCAGAACTGGGATTTGGGGTGGTCCAGTTTGCTGTAAAGGGGCTTTCCCTTGAGTTTGATCCTTTCAGGTGCTGGGCTGCCCTGTCTCTGTCTCTTGCTGCTCATCCATTATTTCTTTGCCTTTTGCTGTAGTGGTGGTTGCAGATGCTTGTTGGGTAGTCTGTGCAGCTGGAGCAGTGGAAGTTCCTTCTCCTACTTGGACTTGTTGTTTGAACAAGACCTGTTGACAAGAATCCAAGTCAAGAGTTTTTTCTAAATCTTTCACAATCTACTCCATTTTCTCTTCCCGAGTCAATTCTTCTACTATTGATTCAGGCACCCATTCATCTTGGTTGGCAAAGTGTTCTATTTGTAGATATGGGCAATGTTTATAGGCTAGCAGCCTATACTTGACTCTCCTAGCACTGATAAAGCCTTCAGGGTCATAAGGGACCCACCAGAAGCTTCTTTTCAGTTTGAGTTGTTGCCCCAGTATTTGATCAACTTCTTTCCAACCATCTTTCTTATTCATGAAAAATGGGCCTAGGTGGTCTCTGATCTTTACACTGGCTTTCTTCTTGGCACTGTGGAAGTGTGTAAGATCAGATTTTATGAGTTTTCTATAGTATTCCAGGGAAAACAACCTCATAGGCACATACTTTAGGAGCCTATAGGGACAGAGCTCACAACCATAGATTCTGATGACTGTGTGATTTTGGTACAAATACCAATAACCTATTTTGTAATTCCTCGACAGTTGTAAGATTTTCTGCATATCTTTGGACAATCTGATATGAGGAGTCCTCTTTAAGGGGCATGTGACTGGATATACAAATTGGTCAATAAATTCACAGTATGAATAGGGATAATTCTGGACTTGGTGGAAGATTGAAGACCAGAAGATGACAAACCTCCTTTCTCCCTGTGCGTCTAGCTTCTTGATTGGGCACTGGAAGCAATCTGTCTGATAATACATGAACAGGTGATAGATGTATGATGAGTACTTAAATATTGCTTCCCTTTTCAGCCTTGACAGTTGGTCATGCATCTTATTGGCAATATACTTGGCATAATTGTATTTTACAGCAAGGGGCTTCTGAAGGCTATATGCAGATAGCATGACCAACACAGTCTCATCAACATGCTCATTTGTGGTGAACCTCAGCACAGAGGTTAACATGTCCACCAGCAGCTTGCCTACCTCATTGAAATTTGCATATGAAAAAGGAGGTGGCCAGAAAGGTTGGTAGTCTTCCTTCATGAAAGTTTTGGCCACTGCAGCAATGTCTGCACTAGAGAGCTTGGAGCCCTCATCCAGCAAGTACTTAATGGAAAAAGGGTATAGCAGCTTGGTTTTCTTGTAGTTCATCATTTGGTTGATGGAGTCTGGTGTTATGTAGAAGAGGATGCTCCCAGATGGAGACTTTACAGCTCTGAGCTTCTGGTCATAGTTTTCTGCACAAAGGTGAATGACTTCAGGGAAAATATTTACAGATGGCAGGAAGTAAGTGGGCAGATTGGATTCCCAGATGCCATACATGTCACTGTTGTCCAAGTGACTGTTCTTCAGCTGGAAGAAGGTCTGTAAGTGGTTCCTCTCTGCCACAAAATCTACAATGAGGAAATCACTGTCTACCAGTGGCATAGCTTCAAGCTCTTTATTTGGTGGATTCACAGGAGCTACATCCAGTGAAGATGGAGTAGCCATGTTTGATTTCAACTGGATGCTTAATTGTGTTTTTAGGACTGGTGCAAAGGCTGAGGAATGCCTGCTAAATTGTGTTTGGCAGTGAGCAGCTTGAGATTATAAGGAAACTCTTACAGGTTTTGATGAACTGAGCGGCACTCTGTTGGAAAAACCATAGTGTGTTTGAGCTAATTAGCTGGTTTTGAAGGGATTTCTTATAACAGGGATGAGGGTGCAGTTATATTTGCTTTTAGCCAGTAGCTCAGCTTCTCCGATTAGTTTTTTATGATGAATTTGCAGAAGGGCACGGGTTTCTCGCATAGCCTTGTGGTGCAGGGGTTTTACCAGATTTTTGAGTGTTTTTAGTGGACAATTTATCAGTGAGGATCTTTTGCAGAGTTTCTTTTACAGGAATTTAGGAGAACAATAGGAGAAATGTGGGTAAAGAAGGTTGCCTGTGACAAATACCTTGTTTTTACGGTGTAGGAGGCATCGAGCTGGATTAGTTGCAAATACTTGGGTCGATGATGAGGGCGGCAGCAAGTTTGGTGGGTGAAATTTGGATTTCGACCATTGAACGACGTTTTTTCCATGCAGGGGTGCTCCGGAAATGACGAATGAGAATGACGAATAATGGTCATTTCCCGTCTTATTATGCATTTTTGGCCCTTTGGCGCCTTTTTGGTGATGACGTCATGCTGACCTCATCATGGGCCCGAGTACGGCAGGGTGACGTGGCAGCTGACGTGGGTGGCCAGGTGGCGGTGACACGGTGGCAGGGCAGACGGGTGGACAGACGGCGTGGAGGTGACGTGGAGACGCGATGGCGGAAAGGCGAGGTGATGTCTCGCTGACGGGGGCGTGACATCAGCGCGGGGGACGGGCGGTAACTGGTTTCCCCGGAGGCCCCTGAGGTGGTAAGTGGTTCAAGGGGCAGGGGGGGTGCTCCGAACAACGCGGGAGGCTGACGCGTGGCGGGGGTACGGCGGTAATACCGGCCAATCCCCCGAACGCAAAAGGCCGGGCACCTTGTAAATGAAAATGACCGCCAATCGTTCGATGAGTCGGGCCGGTGATCGGTCGGCTGGCAGCAATCCTGATGTGATGGCGCGTTAGGACAGGGGACCTGCCTATTAATTTAATAGTTTTAAATAAATCGAGCGCATGGGTGGGCTATAAACATAAGGATTGGTTTTTTTGGGTTAATTGGCGCCCACTTATAAATGTTTTAATTAAAAAACATTATAATAAATGTATTTTGGGCGGAAAAAAGGGGTAAAGGGGTTAGTGAGTGGGCGGACCATGGAATTTTGGTTTTTAGCCAAAGTTTTTATTTGAAAATCGTAGCTTAGGGTTTGAAGAGGGTTAGTATTAACCCCTGATGGGTTCCTATTCCCTGGGAAAGGGTTATATAGCTATAATGCTAGGGGGAGGGTATTTATACATAATTTTTGGGAATTGTTTCATAGCTCCTAATAGAATTAGGGAATGAGGGTAGTTAGGGAGCTAAATAATACATTAGTGGTTAATATGACATTGTGAGGTGAGTGAAGGGGTAAAGAATAAGTTTTAAGAGGTAAAACTTTAGGAACGGAAGATAAATGAAATGAGAGTAAAGATTTTTACACAAAAAATGTGGCTTCTTTTCTTGACTAAACTTCATGGTTTGACCTAGTAGCTTGTCATGAACTGAAGTGGAACTGGACTCTTTGAGCAGATCTCAAGGTCCTTGGGGATGTTAGTAAATGATGTTTAGGGGAAAAATAGGGGGAAATTAGACATTCTTCCAATGTTTTGTCCTCCACGCTCTGCTTTGATGCCAATACCCTGAGTGGAATGAGCGTTTGTACTTGATAAGCCAATTTCCGATGGCCCTTCATTTCTGTAACCTTGCACTACTTACCCATCCTAGTAATCCTAACATTTTTTCTTCACTTGAAGTGGGTGCACTTGAATTAGCAGACCCTGATAACTCTCTTTTTCTTTTGACTTCCCTCCTATCCAAATGTACCCTTATTTCTTCCAAGGACCCAGATTAAGCAGTTGGGTTCCTTTATTTCTCTACCTAGCTAGTCATCTGCCAAGCTTGAGTTGTTTGGACAGGAAACTTTCTCTACTCTGAAACAAGCAATTTAAACATGGCATGGTCCAGATTAGACTATTGGGTCATCCATCAAGTATGATTAGCAGCAGTATTTGTAGAGTATGATACTGCCCAAAAGATAGTAGTGGCATTTTGACTGGCCACTTTCCTGGTCTTTAGTTTGGGGTTCATTTTCACTTTTCTCTGACCATTTGATTTTCTTGCCTTTGATTATTCTTTTAAGGCATACCCTCTTTTCATTTTTTAATTTTCATAGTATGTATGCAAAATATGGAACCTTTGCAATCTGCAATGATGAACATATTTAGCCCTTCCACTGTCAATCATGAAAGATGAAACCTATTGGTATAGGAACCTAACACATCTATCTCTCTCCCCCTCACTCTCTCACATTCTCTCTCTGTCTCTCCCTCTTCTCTCTCTGTCTCTCCCTCTCTCTCCAGCCCTCACTCATTCACTCTCTCTCTTCCCCCTCTTTCTTCCCCCTCTCTCTTCCTCTCTTTGTCTCTATCTCTCAACCCCCCATCTCTCTCTCCCTCTCTCTCTCTCCTTCTCTCTCCCCCTCTCCTTCTCCCTCTCTCTCACTTTCCCCCCACTCTCTCCTCCCTCTCTCTCTCCCCCTCTCTTTGCCCCCATCTTTCTCTCTCTCTATCTCTCCCCCTCTCTCTTTCTCCCTCCCCAGCTCTCTCTCTCTCTCCCCCAATCTCTCCCTCTCTCTATCTCTCTCTCTCCCTCTGCTTCTCTCTCTCTCCCCCCTCACTCTATCACTCTCT
>APFE031412542.1:31665-48945 GCA_000404065.3 Pinus taeda | reverse complement strand
TTTTTATTTAGATTTGTTTTGAAAGGTATTAGGCTAGTTATGAAGTTCAGGGGTTTTGTTTGATTTTGGGTGGTGAGATTCAGTAGAGTAGGGGTGTAAGTTTGAGAAGTTCGGTCCATTGGGCTAATGGAGTCAACAAGGATGGCTTTCTGGATTTGGTTTCTTAATAGAGGATGGTTTCACAAAGCAAGGTGGTCAAACAGGGAGCAAACAAAGGTTTGTATTGGATGGAATGGGCTCAAAAAGGCTGAAGGGCAGTTAAGAATCCTTCAACATATTTAAAGAGGGAAAGGGGATGACTATTGTTAAGGAGCAGTTAAGAATTCCTTAGCAAACAATCAGGATGATAGAATTAGGAAACACGAGCAATTAAGAGTTACACTGTTTATTCTAATCCTGAAGAAAACATAGAGAATGATAATGAATGAAACATAGAGTGCAGTCAAGCATATTCTAAATTAATCTTTATCATTATCATTTAGATTGTGAAACACGGGTGATATAATGAAACTAGAAAAGTTACAAAACAGAAGATAAAGGGGACTTATTGGTCTGCTGGTTGATTCAAGAATTTTGTGACAAGTCCTCTGCTTCAATTCTACATCCAGTGAGTCCAACAACAATTGATTCCAACAACTTTTTTATTCCAAAATTTCGATATTACAACACAGTCTAAGAATGCCTCGCCAACCCCAAATACTTCGTTAAGGGGGGTATTTATACAAAAATATCTTACAAAATATCTCATGGAGATAATATCTAGTGATGACTCATTGTTTTTTACAAAGGATAGAGAGATATAGTCTCGAAAACCGGGAAAAGATAAATTGATGATGTGTTGGCTGCTCCGTCCTGTCGGATGTGCTGGAGGTAGACTTTGTGAGTCAGTTTACAGCTATTTTCCACTGATACTTTGTGTTGGTTTCCCCGGATTTGTTGGATGTTCTTCAACTCTGATTTGATACACTTTGATCCGTATGACCCTCATTCATTTCTGTTCTCTGCATTATGGTAGATGACCCAAATTTTTTATTTTACCAAAGATACCAAAGATAAGTTTATAGAATTTCTAACATACTTTGCCACCACTCCTATTCTGGTAATTTATGTCTCTGAAGCTTCCTTAAAGTTTCATCAGTCTCTGTGTACCTGAAGAAATTAGGCTAGATGGTGAATAGATGTTTCACTTCATGCTCAATATAAAATAAATTTTCTAAGTTGTTGTAGAGGGATTGGCCAGATGGAAGTGCTTTTACTCCTGAAGCACTTGTTGATGAAGTAATTTGATCAGCAGCATATTTATTCAATTTGTGCGTGTAATATACATGTCTCATCAGGCGGTCATTACTTCCTAAAGGACTTGGTAAACCTTTATTATGCAAAACTGTGAACTTTTCTGTGAAAGAATTAATCTCCAGCAGCATGTCCTGGCATTTCATTTCCAAATTTTGCATCAGAGTTCTCTTGGTTAGAACTCTCTTGATTTCCAGAATGGTGCCTATCATGTTTGTGATTTCCAGTGCTTCCAATTCTTCGCTAGTCTTGGTGTTCAAAAGATGTATTATCTAGTTAGCTTGTTCAGGCATCTGTCCCAATAAAGCTCTTATTTTTTGAATCTCTACTTGGGCCACTCTTATCAAGTCAATCTGCTCATAAATGACTTGGATAGATCTCCACATATTACTAAGGGATTGATTGATGTTGGCCCACAAAATGCCTTTGATTTCTGCCAGAGGTTTATCCAGAGAGAGATCCTTTTCTAATGCTCTCACTTTGTTCTCTAATGTTTTAACCTCCCTTGTTTTCTCTGCCACATTCATCTTGGATTTTTCATAACTTTTTTATACCTTTGCCAATTGCTCCTTTACTTGTTTCAATTCTGACACTTGGAGTTTCAATTCTTCCATGGCTTTTATCAACTGTTCTGTGCTCAAGTTAGTACTGTTGCCTGGTGTTGTTGCTGTTGTTGTTGTTGATGTTCCTATAATTATCTCTACTGTGGATGCTGGAACAGTGGGAGGCAATGTCGTTACAAGTGTGGAGGGAGCAGTTGTGACTGTAGGGGTTACTTCGGGTAGTTGGGAGGTTGACTCTCCCTGCTTTTTTTTATTTCTTTCTCCAATGCCTGCTCCGTATCAGTTAATCTTTCATTGAGCTTCATGAGCAAGTCCATCATGTCTTCTTCTGACTTCTGTTGCAAAATTTCCACAGTCTATGGATGCATAGAAGGAGGTAGTTTTAGCTGCTTCCTCAGGGCAGCAATGTCTTCCTCTTTCTTCTTCATTAGTGCCTTTATGCCTTTAGTATCTTTGGGATCATGTCCTAGTTCAATGATAGTCTCCTCAAAATATTTTATCCTGTTGTCCTTGGCTAGAGAAGAGGCTTTCTCCAAATCTAGTTGAGCAGAGGTATTGTCCAAGGAGTTTTGTAATTTATGAGCCAACATTGCTTTATCAGCTAGTGTGGAGTAGACCATCTCTCCAGTCTATTTATGAAGCTCAATCTAGTCCATGGGATGAATTTCCTTGGCTAGGTCCTCTAGATTTGTCCTGATGTAATCAGCTACTGATTGTGGTTGTTGCACCTTGGGCTTCAAGTAACTCATGATCATTTTGCCCTCTTTAATGTCATAGGCTTACATTAATCTCTGCTGGTTTGTGGGGGGCATCTTAAGATACTGGTTATAAATGTGAAGCCTCAGTGGGTCGTTTCTAGCCTTTATCTCCGTGAATGTCCTTTTGATGTCGGAGGCCTGTTTGCTTTGTGGCCTAGTGGACAAAACTTCTATGTTGTGTTTCCTTTCTAGCTCCTGCCTATGTGAGCTAGTTGATGTTTCCACCACCGGGGATGTTTGTTGGCTGACTATCCTTTCCCCTCTTAGACTGTCTCTGGTTTCCTCAATAATTTCATCTTCTGATAGAGGATTCAGTCTTTGCCTTTTTGCTCATGGTTGTTCTGCAGGTCCACTGATAGGTGTGGCGTCTTCCCTGTCCCTCTTCTTGCTCCTTTCCTCATTTAGAGGAGTCTGCAATGTAGGAATCTCTGCTGCTTTAGTTTGGACTGGGCGAATTTTCCCCTGTCAATCAGTCATTGCTGGCTGCTCTGTGTATGCCACTTCCTTGCCCTTAGAAGACCCTGTAACTGGTGTGTTGGTTTCTCGTACAGGCTGCTGAGAAGTTCCAGCAGAGGATATACCAACGCCTATTTTTTGAGGTAGTTTGAAAGATACCTGTCCAAAAGAGTCCAAGTCAAGGGTTTTTTCAAGGTCTTTCATAGCTTTTTCCACCTTTTCTTGCTCACTAATTTCTTCTACTAATGTACCCTCTACCCATTCTTCTTGATTTCCATACTGTTCAATTTCTGGGATCCTATGATGTACATACACTGATAACCTGTTCCTTACTTTTTTGTCACTTCTAAAACTATTTGGGTCATATGGCACCCATCGAAAACTCTTCTTCAATCTAAGGTGTTCTTCTAATATCTTCTCAGCATCTTTCCATGCATCCCTAGAATTGATAACATAAAGGCCTAACTTGTTTCTTATTCTTAGCTAGGCCTTCTTTTTTGCATTACAAAAATGATTTAAATCTGCCTTTATGATTTGTCTAAAATATTCTAAAGCAAATAGTCTCATAGGCACATATTTGGGTAGCTTGAAAGGGCACAGTTCATAGCCATATATTCTGATCTCAGTGTGATTCTAGTACAGGTACCAATCACCTATTCTGTACTATTTGGAGCGCTGTAGAATCTTTTTCATGTCACCAGAGATCCTAGGAGGGGGGGCTCCTATCAGCAGAGTGGAGGCTTTATGTACAAACAAGTCAATGAATTCATTACAGGGATGAGGGAACTCATAGGTATTATGGAAGACTGAGGTCCAAAAGATGACAAACCATCAATTTCCCTTTGATTCCATCCTTCTGATGGGGAAAGAAAAGTTGTCTGGATGATAATACAACAAAAGGTGGTATATGAAAGATGTATACTTGAAGACTCCTTCTCTCTCCAGGTTCAAGAATTGGTCATGGATTTTATTAGCAATGAAAGTGGCATAGTCATATTTGACAACAGGGGATTGTCCTGGAGTAAAAATTGACAGTAGAACTAAGGTGATCTCATCAACATACTCACTGGTATTGAATCCCAAGATCAGGGATATCATGTCAACAATAATTCTACCCGTTTCACTAAAAAAGACTTGCAGATAGGGAGTTGGGCCTGTGGGCTGATGCTCTGGTAGCATGAATGTATGAGCAATACAGGTTATCTCTGAGCTGGACAATTGAGAATATTTTTCAAGTAGATACCACATGGAAAGGCGAGAAAGGGGTTCAGTGGAATGGAAGTGTATCATTTCATTAATAGACTTAGCAATTATATGGAAAAGCACAGTTTGGGATGGGGATATGATTGCTTTGCGGATAGGGTCATAATTGGCATAGCACTGATGAATAATGTCTGGAAAAACATGAACTAAGGGATTGGACGTGATTTGCATGGAGCACAGTAGCAGAAAATGTGGGTGAAAATGACATTTTACCGTGGTTTTAACGAAATTTTGGCTTTATCAGGTCTTCTGGCATTTATTTCATGGATGACGTTAGCTTGATGGGACATCTTGTCACTTAACAGAGGGTGGAAAGCGGTTTCCCCCGCATCGCTCTTGGGGTCGAGTGGTTTCGGGCAGGGAGGTAGCGATCACAGTAGGAGTGTGACGTGTGCCAAGGGTACGAGAGTAATACTGCGGGTTCCCCGCAAGTTAAAGGTTGAATGGAAGGGGGGGTACGATATGAGCATGGACCATTGGATGAGTGGGCCTAAATCTGACGGGTGATGGGCATTGGAGATGGCGGAGGGTTAAGCAGTAGGCCCGTGTTTAATAAACATTAAATTAATTGCATCGGGCGTGATTCTATTGGTCAGAGTTCATTGGTTGTTAATTAACCAGATGTTAATTAATTCCATAATGCGCGTGGGATTTAGGTTATTTACAATTTCAGATAAATATGTTAATCCCTGTTGCAATGTAGCTATGGTCGTATTTGACCTGGGTGGGAAATATTACTATTTGGGGGATTTTCATGTATTTTACATAATATGGGATTGAGAATAATGCAGGATTTATATAATAAGGGTTAGTAGTTAATGTGAAAGATTTAATGAATCAGCGCTAAGTTAGAAACAATTTGGCTCTTTGTAGTCAAACTTAGGCTTGAAATGAGACATGGGGTTTATATGATATTTGTGCAATCTCCCAAGTAAAATAGATTTTTTTACTTAGGGAAGGGTTA
The DNA here is from genome assembly GCA_000404065.3 of Pinus taeda. Lineage (NCBI taxonomy): Eukaryota > Viridiplantae > Streptophyta > Pinopsida > Pinales > Pinaceae > Pinus > Pinus taeda. Next base: position 43,648 of record APFE031412542.1, on the reverse strand, counting down.
TGAAATGGAATGAGTGGTTTTTGAGGGATATTAAGAACATATCTTAATATTTTTAGGAAATTAGTAAATGATTGGGAAAAGTATGAAGGGGTTAGTCATGCAACCTTGCCTTGTTTGAGCTTGTTAGAGTCGGTCTTTATAGCCCTCTGTCAGAGATCAACATCTCTTTATTACATTTCATTTTTAGGTGTCTCGCTCGCTTCAATTGGTTGCATTCTGCTAGGGGCATGCCATAATCTGACGGAAGGGTCTTGTTATTCATTACCCCTCATACATTGCACTGTTGGCTCAGGTCTGTTCATTAAAATCAAGTTTTTGAGTCAATTACAGCCCTGTTTTAGTCTTTTGATCAGCAAGTGTCATTTCAGTCACTAGGTCTAGGGTTTAACAAATTGTGTCTGCAAGATGTCCAATAATGCCAGCAGGCTAGAGGGAGGTTCTACCCATGTTTTTTATTCGCAAATTTCATCGTCATATTGATGGATTATGACTGTTCTTCAAAACTCTATTTTGAAGAAAAGTCAACATTTCATTTTTTGTAATAATTTTCAAAAAAAAATCAGTTGTTGAATTCTTCAGGTGCAACCCTGGTCTCCTTTGCCAAATTCCATGTCAGCTGGCGCTGCAAAGATAGCCAAAAAGATTCATCATTCAAAGCCAAAATCAAATAGAAATTTGAAAAGCAGAGTTGTATTAAAGTGTAAAAAAGCGCCAAAACTAAAACATAAGAAAATGGGTTTTTGAGAAGAAAAAATCAAACACATCACTTTATAAGTGTTTTTCATTGTTTAAAACATCATTAGTACACCAAGAGATCGTTGAAAAACCAAGTCAAGCTATGGAAGAGCGAATTTCATATTTGAATGCTGAAACTGTGAGCCGGAAGGAGTCGTGGCACATAGAGCAAGTGGCGTGGCGCACTGGGAGAAACCACACAGTGTTAAATAACACGAGCGCGGTGCACCGGGACGGCGCGGCCCACTGGGTATGCGGTGTGACGCATATAGTCCAAGGCCCAAATTTTCTTGAAATTTCTCCAAATTTCCCATAATTTGCTTGGATTTTCCAGAATTCAACCACATCACAAACAAAGCAGTCCAACACAGTTTTATCATCAACATCTTTTTCTCCAAGGCAGTTTGTATAACAACAATTATGTCGTCTAGTCATTCATCTGATTATGAAGTAGAGACCCAAAGTGACTCACCCACGGAGGGACATGCACCCCGGAGGCCTCATAAAGGTGGCATACATGTTAGAGAAGAACCGACCACCCTTACAGAATTGCAGGCCTGCCCTCTTGCTGCCTCTTGTTTTCAGTTTCAGTCATGTTATGAATTTTGCGAGAAGGTTGCTATTGTTCAAGTCCATCTTCTATCTCATTAGAAACCGGCATACCAAACATCGGAGAACCATGGAACAAGAAGCAAAAGATTGACCAGAAACATTATGAGCCATATATTAAACCCGGTTTCCTGAGGCAGCTCAAGAGAGTGTTCCCGTTCCAATATCTCAAAGATGAATATGCTCCATTAATGAAATTAATCATGAAGTATTTCAGTTGTGAATGTTTCTTATCCCGAGTATATGCTTATCACATCAGGTTACTGATGCATTTCACTGAGGTAAGGATGATGAACATTCCTTATTTCATATGCAGGAACATAAAGAGGATGACCACCCTTGTGCAGCACAAGACCCCTGAGCAACAGTTCAATAGCATTTGCCATTTTGCTCTCATCAAGATTTTGGTGGTTTGTCATCTTGGATTACAGGGTATCACTTGGGATGATTTCATCTCTCGTGACTTTTTCAGATCACCTTCAGAGGTTGGGCATGAGACTGGTGGACCTTCTCATCAGCAAGAGGGCCATGATCCACACATTGCTACTATATCGGTCTTCATTACATATCAGAAAGGCACGAGACGGTTATTTGCCGCAACAAAGCGAGTGTTATCTCCACCCGGGGTGGAAGGGGCCTCGCTTTTGACATCAGCATCATAGGTACATGACAAAGGTAAGAGGCCAGTGCAAGATGAGGGGCCTTCAGGTGAGCGAGAGACTGATTTCATTCTCGTTCAGGATGATGTTACAGACATGGGCTCGCAAAATGCACATCTTAGAGAGATCATCCAGGAGCAGCAAATAGAGATCACAGCCTTGTCCCTTGACTTAGAGAGGGCTAAGTGGACTATGAAATATTTGGAGCAAAGGAACAAATAGCTCGAAGATTAGCAGGCAATCATGGAGTTGCACACCATCCACGAGAATCGCTAAGCTGCCCAAAGGCAGAGGATTGAGCTCACTTCATTGGAGCAAGAGATTAATGATGATCGGGAGTCTTGGCTCGAGAATCAACATCCACCTGGAGAGACTGTTGGAGAAGGCCGATAGGGACAAAGCATTATTGAGACACATGGCTTTCCATTATAGGGTGTGCAATATGAGTTCCAAGGCATGAATAAGGAGTCTAAAGGCGAAATTGAAGAAGGAAATAAGGAAGCAAAAGAGGAAAAAGGAGCATGATCGTCTTCAGATATTGGCTGAAGCCTCTTTAGCCCAGTATGAAACTTGATAGAGAAAGTCAACCCAAATTTCAAGAAATTTGGAGCAATTTTTTTACTTTTGAAAAATTTTGCACTGAAAAATAGGTTTTGCTTCCCTGTGCGCCGCACCACGTGGCGCTCGCTTTTGCTAGAGGGCTCCAAATGGAAAAAAAATTATATTTTTGGATTTGGCATGAAAAATCATGACTGTTGGTGCATGGCCAAAAAGTTTGGACAAGTTTTGAGTCCACAAGAGGTCAAAAACACTCAACAAATGACCTCACTACCCCTATTTTGACATACATGAAGAAGTCTTGGGAGATTGAAGTTTTGGAGGGGCAAATGGACACAAAATTGAAAACTTCCACTTGGGTTGGAAAGTAGACAGGTAGGGCTTTCCAACAAGCTATATTGGGCTCAATTTGGACTTCAATAAGTGCCTCAAATCCAGCTCCAAAGTTTCACGACGCACAGAGGATTTGGCGCGGCGCATAGAGGATTTTTGCCCAATTTTTCACCTTCCAGCTCAGAAATTCGGCCAGTTTGACTAGTTTTGCTTTGTGATGTGATTATTGACCTATATTGATGTAATTGAAGGATCATGATGTAATATTGTCATATTTTTACTTGTTCTAGAGGATTCATTCATTAAAAAGTGAAAATTTAATGAATGAATCAGTTTCCTACGTTATAGAGGCAAGTTGTTTGATTGCCTAGATTTTAGTGCTTTGTTTAGAATTGGTTGAAACAGCTCCTAGAATGATGAGCTCGACCCCTAGAGGCATGGGAGTGGGTTAGGATGGTCTATATCATGTATCTTCTGAGTCATTTTCAAGGTTGGACACTTGGGATTGCTTGGCACATCATTGTACATTCTACCTCTACATTTTTGGCAAAGGAAAGACCAGGGTTTTGCAGCACTTGTTGGGATCCATGTGGCTCTGTGTTTTGATGGTGTTTTTCTCTATGTACTTGTAAGTTCATTGATGGTTATGTGTATCATTTTCCCTTCTCTTTGCTTCTGAAATTAAACAAATGAGGGATTAAAGTAGAATTCATTGGACTATTGTGCTCTGCTTTGAACTTTTGTTTAATTTTCAATGTTTTCATCTGTTTGAGGAGGAATCTTGAGACTCTCTTGCCCTCCTTGGATCCTCACCAGTATGATCCATCCATTTTTATTCATTATAAAGCATCAAAACAATTTCCTTCCTTACCCCAATCAGAACTCTGCAAAAACTGTGCCTCATCCCCGGACCCAAATTTGCCTCTCCCATTTTCCAACTCAAAACCCCCAAAAACTCAAATCAATCCTTGCACTTCATACCTAGCCTAAGATTTGTTGTTAAATTGTTCATCTCAAGCCCCATCTGATTATCTTTTGCTGAGATTGACCCGGACATAGTCCTCTCCTATCCTCGTAGGGCTAGCTACGAGGCTAAGCGTGGTTTGATGTGGACCTAGAAGCTTACCTTTTTAGCTTGACGTAAATCGAGGCTCTAACAAAGCTGTTTCCAGTATAATGTTTACCTGTTACTTGTGATTTAAAGTAAAATTTAATACATGTGGAAACAAAATCTATCACAAGTAACATTTCTGCAACACCATTCTACTTACCCTGCCTACTTACCTAGCATTTTTTCTTCTTTTTTGGATGCACTTGGATTGGCAAACCCTCATCATCTTCTTTTTCTTTTCATGGCAATCCTACCTAAATCTATACTTATAACATCCAAGGGCTCAAATTTGAACTGTAGAGCTCCTTTGCTGCTCTACCTATCTACTTATTTGCCAAGATTGAACAGTTTGGTCAGATTTTATTCTCTATCTCTAAAACAGGAAATTGAAACATGAACTAGCCAAGATTAAGATGTTTAGCGATTCATCAATGGTGGCATAAATCAACAAGCTACACACAATCAGATTTTTGTAGAAAATAAAGTAGTAGTGGCATTTTGGACTTGCACACTTTCCCGGTCTTTTGTTTGGGGTTCATTTCTTTCACTTTTTTTACCATTTCATTCTTTTTGCCCTTTGATTTTTCTTTTAGGGCATACCCTCTTTACATTTTTTAAATTTTCTAATTTTTTGACAATATGGAAATCCTTTGCAACCAGAAAAAGGTATGAACATATTAGAGAGCTCATCAATGTCAATCATGAAATATGACACCTATTGGTATAGGAGCATAACAGTGGCTCCACTTGGGGATTGCTTTCCCTAGTGGAAAGTCAAGAACAGTAGGTCAAATAGTCTTCTCCATAACTTTCGATTGTGCTATGAAATATCCTTCTGCTGGTTGATTTATTATATGTATGACAGTTACACATATGAAGCTTAGGGCCTTCTATTCAGGCTTCAACTTCAGCAAATTACCATCCAATCCCAACTGAAATATGACTAAGAATATAGTATATACATGTTAAGGCAAGAATGCATCAAACAGTTGGATCAAAGTAGTGTTTCAGCATCCGACCATTAACCGGCGCTTCTTCTGTTTCCGTTCCATCTAGGTTCTTTAAAAAGTAAGCATTATTCCCTTGCAAGGCCTGGATAATATAAGGTCCCTTCCATAGGAAGTCAAACTTCCCATGTTTTCCTTTTTCTTCTCTCCTGGAATCCCATTTTAGAACTTTGTCTCCAATGTAGAAATCTTTTGCCTTGGTCCTCTTATCAAATATTTTCTTGAGTTTTTCTTGCAGCACTTGGGATCTTTGGTATACCTCTTCTCTGGTCTACTGCAAATGGATGGTCTGATTTATTCTTCTTTGAATATCATTGGGTTCCACCTGAGCTTCTTGTAGTAATTTCATCACAGTGACTCCTAAAGATGAAGGAAATACAACCTCCATGCCATAAAATAACTCATAAGGGATAGTTCCAATAGATCTCTTTGTAGTTATTCTGTCTACCCATAGTGCATTTGTAAGTTTCTTGTGCTAGTTTTTCTTGTTGTCTTCCAAAAATTTCTTAATAATATTGATCAGGCTTTTATTGGAAGACTCAACTAGACAATTACCTTGAGGGTAATAGGTTGTGGAATGGCCTAAAGTGATATGGTATTTGTGACAAAAACTTATCATTCTCTTAGATTTGAAAGTAGCAGCATTGTCAGTTATGATCTTTTCAGGACATCCAAATCAAGACAGTATGTTGGTTTCTAAGAGTCCTATAATCACTGTATCATTGGCTTGTCTGGTAGGAATGGCTTCTATTCACTTGGTGAAATAATCTGTGGCAGTGAGGATCCATTTATGCTAGCCAGAATATGGAGGATGGATTTCCCCAATGAAGTCCAAACCCCATTGTCGGAAGGGTCTTTCAGTGGAAATTGGTTTAAGGGGTAAAGGTAAAAGCTTCCTCTTGCCTTCAAAAATTTGACATTTATGGCAAGCAGTGACAAATTTCTTCACATCGGAAAATAGGGTGGGCCAATAAAATCCAGCCCTTAAAATTTTGTCTGCAGTTGATTTCCAGTAAATATGTCCACCACAGTCCCCTGCATGAAATTCTTTGAGCACTTTGTTAGCTTCATCTTTTATTAAACAATACAATAGAATACCTTCATGATTTTTCCAAAAAAGTGCATGATCTAAAATACAAAACTTTGAAGCTTTCATCTTTAAAAATATTTTCTTTGTTCTGGATAACCCTAGAGGAGCCTGAAGGTTTAATAATACATGGGTTATATCAACATACCAAGGTGATTCTAAGAAGTTCTGGCTGATCTGTGGAGTCGCCATCTCCTGTTCATTATCCAGTTCATTGATATCAATGGCTTGGAAGTTTGTTTCAGTCATGATTTTAGCCAATCCCTGTCCTTTTATAAGTTTTGTGGGTTTTATTTCAATATCATACTCCAAAATATTAGCTATCCATTTACCTCATTTTCCTTCAATTCCCTCTTGAGTCAGGATGTCTTTGACAACAGCACTTGGTACATAAGCTATTACATGGAAGTACAGTATATAAACTCTGAAGTCTTTAATAGCTTTCACAAGTGCATAAGCCTATTTTTCCATGATTTGGCATTTTAGTAGTGCATCTCTAAGTGATTTACTAAAAACGGCTATAGGTTTTTCACATCCTTGATCATCTTTTTGTAATAAAATAGCAGCAATGGTGTGTTCTGATGCAAATGAAAATATCATGAACTATCTATCAAACTTTGGACTTGTAAGAATTGGTGTTCTAGTCAAAGCCATTTTAATTTCTTCAAATGCTTGTTTGGCTTCTACTGTCGATTTAAACTTGGAATCTCTTCTTAACATATTGTTCAACAATTTAATTAATTCAGCCAAATTAGGTATGAATCTTCTTAAAAAGTTGATCTTTCCAAGGAAGGATTGAAGTTCTTTGACATTTCTGGGGTGAGGTATTTGTAGAATTGCTTGTATTATATCAGGATCAATTCTGATGCCATCTTTGGAGATGATGTGGCCTAACAATTTTCCTTCTTCTAGACCGAACAACGATTTCTTAGGGTTCAATGAAATACCATATTTTCTGCATTTTAAAAACACTTGTCTCAAATGATCTAGATGTTGCTGATCTGATTTAGAAAATACAATAAGGTCATCTAGATATATGACCAGAAAATCATGGATCTCCTTTGCAAAAGCTATATCCATTTCTCGTTGAAAAGTTTCCCCTGCATTCTTAAGTCCGAATGGCAATTTAACATATTTGAAAGTTCCCCATGGTGTTGTAAAAGTTGTTTTTTCTTGGTCATCAGGATGGACCGGAATCTAATTAAAACTTGAGAACCCATCCAAAAGTGAAATCCTAGAGGTACCTACTACCCTTTGTAAAATGTGGTCCATCTTAGGTAACGAGTAATTTTCTTTCAAAGAAACCTTATTTACATTCCTTAAATCAACACATAATCTGATTTCTCCTATTTTCTTCCTAGTAGGTACTGTCACGCGGAATGAGTCGATCTTGCGGACAAGATAGACCTTCCTAGAATCTAATGAAGACCTAATGACAAACAAACCAACCAGACACTATCTTTCTCTAAATACGCTTTATAAATAATGGCAAACAAATGTGTTTAAGGCCTACCTCATGTCCAACGCAAGTTTGGGGATGCCTTTGCTCCTTTGATCCATGTAAGTTCCTTTGTTGCAATCCTGCAAACACAAACAAGGCAAACGATTAAATAGCACCTGAATAACAAGTATTATAAAACATATTTAACATGAAAGTCAAGGAGTCCATGAAACAAATAACATGAGATACTTGTTGAGAAAAATGAGCTTGATTGTATTAATTCAAAAGAGAAGAACTTTACAACCTTTGCCTTGATGCTGTACAAGCTCCTCCCAGGGTCCAACAAGAAGTCTCCTCTACTTTGACAAGCTTCACTCACTCCCTAACGAAGCCAAAAAGGTATGTGATCTCTCCTCTTAAGCTCAAATAGGAAGTCTTGATTTCACCAGCATTTACGCTAAAAAATGTTCAGCTTCTAACCTCCCTAGCCACTAACCCAATGCCTCAATTTATAGTGCAATGGAGGGAAGTTACTAGGTCCTCCTTCAAAGGGATAGAATCCTCCTTCAAAGGGATAGCTCCTCCTAACAATGGATTAGCTCCTTCTCTTTTGGGATGCATGAACCACTTTGTTGCCAACAATCCACATCAAAATTCCTTCTAGCAACATCTAGAATTAACCCAAAGTGAGTTTTTTAAGATAAAAATTACGCCTTTTGACTTTCACAGGGGTACGCACCCTCCCCTTTACATACAGAGCGTATAAGTATGCAGGTATTCTGAACAAAAGGTGCGGGCCCGCAGGCAAAAGTGAGAGAAAGTGCGGAACGAGAGTTACATTGCTTTTTGATGTCTTTCTCTCATTTCCAAAGCTTGTTTTGAAGAGCTGAGGTCTGAGACTTGCTTAGGAGGTTGGTATAGGTGGTGATAGATCCATACTGACTGCAAATAATCAAGGTGACGATATTTTTGTGTAACAGATTGCCCCCTAAAGTGCGAAGTCTGTAGTAGATGAGGATTTCATTTATCATTTAGGAAGAGTGAATTACTTTATCATTTCGAGGATCATCTCGCAGAGAGCCCGGTTGGAACCTATAAAAACATTCAATGCAAAATATATATGAGATCATATCATTGCTGAGGTAGGCATTCTCATACTCAGATAAAAACTGACTAAAAAACACTAACTATTGCTCTGATATAGGAATGATCTTGTAACACATCATAAGTATAGACACATGTGGACATAGTATGGACGCAGCCATCTGTTTATGAATAGTCCATAGTATAATGAATACAAAATTCCTTGCAGCCTGGATGGTGTAAATTAGATCCAGGGTCTTCATTTCTACTTCCCGAAACAGTACGATTCTATCCATGCGAATGAATGTGTCGAAGTCGAACATGGTAGAAACCACTTAATTACCAATCAATGACGTAAAATGTTAACAAGCGTGAGAGAAACCACCAATAATGACAATGGCTCTCAAAGTACTCAGTACAATCCATGAGATGTGATAAGATGTGTTGATGTCGAACATGTCACGGAATCCTTTGATCAAAATTCAATGATGCAAACTGTCGTCAAAGGCGAGAAACCTGCCATTAAGGCATGCAGATCTCAAGGTACTGACGATTTCTAGATCATCTTTCTAGATAATGAGTTGAAGTCGATAGAAAGCGATCCGTCGTAGGCAAGCCCACAACACGAAATCATAGATCAAGATGAAGAAATTTAGTTGCAAGGACTGACTCAGGGATGGTCAAGATGGATGACAGACATTTTGCAGATGAATGGCTTATTTGCACTGACCTCTTGAACACATAACGACACGACAGATGGTTTGGTGACATTTGACCCAAAGTTAATACCCAAAAACCGGCTAAAGACTTTCAATATGGTTTGATCAACTGTTAGGTAAAGGATTTCCCAACCCAGGTGAATGAAAGTGTCGTGTTCAAGAGTGGCTATAAAGTATGACAAACAGACTTACTTTTCTCTCATTTCCCCCACCATTTCTGGCAAGTACATCTTTATTTTTTACAAGCTTGAGGAGGATAACATATGCTTGATTATAATCTCACCCTTCGGGTGAGTCCAACTTAGTTTAAATTCAAACCCTAAGAAGGAGTGGTCCGTTCTTGTTTGTAATTGAACAGGTCCTTTACTGTCGAAATTTAACGAGTCGAGTATAGGAGAAACTCGACATTTTTCATTTTTAGAGAGTCTGAAAAAACTTAAGAAAACTCCAGGGTTGAATTTTTTGTAAATTTGTGTCTCCCAAGCCCGAAAAAGTATAAAATAATACTTGAGAGAACCGCTTGATCTTTTACGACCAAGGAGTACTTTTCGTTATTAGTGTCTTTGATTCGAAAAAGTAAAAAAGCAATCAAGGATACGTCGTTTTATAACCAATATCGAATTTGAAACGACAAAAATCCGGCAATACTTTTATGTTTTTACGGTCGGAAAAGAGTTGTAAATAGACCGTCTTTTAATTCCGTTTTAACGAGCTTAAAAGAAAAACTCGACAATCTTTTCATGTTTTAGGAGTCAGAAAAGGGCTTAAAGGTGACTCTAGCTAAAAATGATAGATTTCGCCTGAATAATCCTGTTACCTTGCACAAAAACACAAACATTACTCATACCTGTTTGAAAGAGATAAAAATGTCGCAAAAATACCTTTTAAAGTGAAACATAAACAAATTTTCAATTTATTTACTCAAAAAACTTATAAAAGGGGGTTTTTACCATTCATTTTTACCATTTGGGATTTGGGTGAGAAAATAGTGCTTTTGCTCTGAAAACTTCCCGTGAAGATTGCGGAAAATCCAACCGTCGGAATCGAACGTCGTCTTCTCCAGGTAATCCACACCATCCTCCTCTTCATTTTTAACAGTTTCATTTTTCAATTTAGTCCTTTATTTCATTTTTTGGGAGGGTTTTTAGGAAAAAAACCCGCGCTCGGGGTACACAGGCTCATCACTGCGAACCTGCAGACCCCGACTTTTTCTCCATTGGGAAAAAGCTCGAGGTCCGCACCTTCCATGTAGACAAAGTGCGGTCCCACGCACTGTGTCTAACATGTAGGGTGCAGACCCCGCCGCAAGGGTTTTTAACCCAAAAATCCTCAAAAATGGACCAATGAAAAGTTTTTTCTAGCCTTCTAATTGATCTTTTTGCTTGATGTAGGTAGTACACCATGCTAGATTGGCACGAATGAGAGCACGAAGACATGGATGTTGCCACATGGAATCATCAGCCTTCACTTGATGCTTTGAGGGCGTGCGGCTTATACAAATACTAGGTCATTCCTGGCATGAGGGCTTAGGTGGATTTCTTACAGTGGATGGTTGACAGATGGAGCGTCAAGGACCAGTGTTTCTTCATTGGCGGTCACCAGCTCGAGATCGAGCCGGTGGATATATACTTCTTGATTGGTTTGCCTAAGAGAGGCGTTGACTTGACTCTGTTTGGGACTAGGGCAGGTGGCCAGTCTGTCGATAGCCTCCGGTTACAGTACTGCAACCGCCAGACTAGAGACAAAGGGATAGACATAAAGACCATATCCCGTCCTGAGCTTATGGTGATTGCATTCACTGTTACTAGACTTTGCGGAGCTACCGAATTACATGTTGCCACCGGATCCCAGATGTGTATGGCAGTTGATTTCTTTTAGGGCACCATATTCAACTGGTGCGATGCTGTGTTGGCCAATATGAAGGGCCAATTGACCAGGGCCAAGAACAGACGACTGAAGACTTTTGGTTATGGGGCTTTAGTCGTGAGCTTTGGCCTGGAGAGGATTCCTATGCTTATCCCATAGCACCTTACAATTGGAGCTGGGCTTCCCCGAGAGCCCAAACTGATGCGATGGGTTGCAGTCATGGCCCGTCATCCTGACGAGGGGACCGAGGTCGTTCGGTTCAAACTTGAGTATTTCCAATGGTTGGAGAACCAGGTTTTTTCTATTCAGGATTTCCCTTATGCTGGGGTTGATTTTCGTGGAGATCCAGACATGGCTCTTCCTCCAGGAGAGCAGTGGGATGACTCAGGTAAAAATCATTTTCAACATTTTCCTAATGTTAATTTTTTTTTTTATATATCGTCTCAAAACTGACAGTAATAATTTCAAATGCAGATGTGGGTCCACAGTGACCAGCCGCTCTCCAGCCTTTCGAGAGAAAACAACCAATTGCACCAGCTCCAGCCCCACAGGACGAATCAACAGAGACCTTGGCCGAGTTGGAGAGTCACCTAGAGCGCCTGACAGGGGACATTCCCGAGACCAGCATAGACGACATCCCTCGTCGACTTCAGCGGTATGTGATTAGAGTCCCCGGACCTTTTAGGAGGTTCCTTTTTAAGGTGGCCCGTGCAGTGGTTTCGTATCGAGATCATCACCAGTGATGGGATGATCGCTTATTGTAGTCTCACATGAC
>APFE031412542.1:3910-31593 GCA_000404065.3 Pinus taeda | reverse complement strand
ACCACTGCACTATACTCTGCAATGTTGTTCGTTGTTTGACCGAGGCTTACCCCATGCATAGATACCAACTCGTCCGAGGGCGAATAGATAACCCAAGCTACGAAAGAAATATTCTGTGTACTACGACAAGCGCCATCAGCGAAACCAATATATGTTTGGAGAGGCGTCGACATCTGTAACATCAAACGTAAAACCAAGATAAGCAGGAATAACGACCGAAAACTCAATCTCTAAGCTAAGCACACTTTAATCTAAAACACACCAGCTAGAAGAAAACTAACCTAACTAAAAAAATCTCCACACTCATTTTAAGCATAATATCTCTTCAGGTAAATACCATTTCTGAGTTTACCTAAAGAGACCCCGTCAAAGTCTACCAATTCATAGGCCCCTTTCGCTAGCTTTTGCTTGAAAATAAAGGGACCATGCCACATAGGCATGAATTTTCCAGCGCCTAATTTATCATTGCTTGATCGTACAAAAGGACTAGATCTCCTTCCGAAAAATTTCGAGGGGTTACATTTCGATCATACTGAGCCTTAATACGTTTGGCATGAGATTTGATCGCTAATGCAGCATCGCGGCGATTCTTATCTAGCTGAGCCAAGTATAATAAACGTCTTTCCTCTTCGGAAGTAGCTGGAAGTAATTCGATGGCCATTCGCAATGATGGGATTTCACACTCAATGGGTAACACGGCTTCCAAACCATAAACTAGTTGGAAAGAAGTGAACCCTGTTGACGTTTTGACTGAGGTTCGGTACGTCCACAGCGCTGAAAATAACATGTTGTGGCAGTTCGACTGATGAATCCCAATGATTCGTCGTATCATGATGACTAAAACTTTGTTGATAGCTTCAACTAAGCCATTATCTTGTGGATAATAAGGAGTTGAATTGTCGTGACGCAAGCCAAGTTGGTCTGTAAGTTCTGTCATCATAACGTTTTGAAAATGATGCCCATGGTCAGTGATAATCACTTGTGGAACACCAAACCTAGCAATTATATTATTGAATACGAAAATTGCAGTTGTTTTTCCATCTGCCTCAAATGTAGGCATCGCCTCGGCCCATTTAATAAAATAATCTACCACAAGGATAATATACGCATGCCCCTCGGCCGAGTGAGGGTTACATGTAGTAAAATTGATACCCCATTTGGCAAAAGGACCAATGGCAATTATAGGGTGAATAGGAGCAGGTGGAGCGCGCATCTTGCGATCAAAAATTTGACAATTGTGGCATTTTCGGACCGTAGTAATACAATCTTTAAACAAAGACGGCCAGAAATAGCCATCGCGCAATATCTTTTGGGTAGTGGCATACCCAGATATATGAACACCACACGCTCCAGAGTGACAGTCATTTAAGACCCTTTCAACTTCCTCATGAGTCAAACAACGTTAGAAAATAGAATCTGCCCCAAGACGATAAAGAGTATCTCCAATAATTTTGAATTTTTGGGATTGGAATCGGATTTTCCGACGGTCGGATCGTGAAATATCGGGCCGAAAGGTTTAGGTTTGGAGATAAGTGATGATATCTCCATACCACGGATCTGAAGTACTGATAAGAAACAAGGATTCGTCCGCAATGGGATCCTCTGCCACAGTTTCTGTATCAACACGCCGGAAGTCACACATAAGTTCCTTAAAAACTATAGATTTCTTCGACTTGGACTTTTCAAATTCAAAGTCAAACTCCTGCAAGATGACAATCCATTTGGAGTACTTGCCCCCCAGCAACTGCTTGGTCAAAATATAGATTATAGTGTTGCAATCAGAAATAATCGTAGTTTTGCGTAATAAAATGTAGTGACGAAAACGTTGGAAAACTTGAACAGCTGCCAATGCCAATTTCTCCACATGTGAATATTTTAGCTCAGTGGGATTTAACGTTTGACTAAGGTAATATATCACATGTTCCGTACCGAATTCATCTTCCTGAACTAGCACCATTCCAATGGTGGAATAGGAAGCGGCGAGATACAAGAATAGTCCTGGTTGTAGTTTGGGAGGATCCAACACGGTGCATGGTCAAGCTTTTTTAACGCATCGAAAGATCTCAGCTATCTATCCCAAAAGAATGAATATTTTGTTTCAACACACCGGGTAAAAAACCTTGGTGATCTCGGCGTAGTTAGGATAAATCGACGTAAAAAGTTTGCTTTCCTTGCAAACTTTGGATTTGGTGAAGACTCGAAGGAGGAGGCAATTTGATGATAGCTTCAACCTTCGAAGGATCGACGCGAATGTCGGCTTTCGAAACTACAAATCCCAGTAATCGACCCGTTTCAATGAAAAACACACACTTGTGGGGATTCAACCAAATTCGATAATGCCTACACCTCATGAAGATTGCTCGTAAATGGACGAGGTGATCAGCTCGATGTAAGGAATAAGCAGGAAAATCATCGAGATAGGGTTGGACAATGTGTTTTATATCATGAAAAGTGTAAGACATAGCCCGTTAGAAATTTGCGCCGACGTTCTTAAGGCCAAAAGGTAATTTGCAATAAGCAAATGTTTCCCACGGACAAATGAATGTCGTTTTTGGTTGATCGGCAGGCAGAATATTGATTTGATTGTATCTGGAAAATCCATCCATAAAGGAGAAAATTTCACCGCCGGCACAATCATCAATAATTTGATCAATATAGGGAGTAGGGTAATTGTCTTTCGGACATGCTCGATTAATGTCCCTATAGTCGATACATATTCTTATTGTCCCTTAATGTTTGTTCACGGGAACAATATTCGATACCCAATCTGTTAATGGGATGGGATAAATGAAACCTGCTTTCAACAGTTTTTTTACTTCTGCTTTAATTGCAGCAGCTTTTCTTGGGTGAATCTGACGCAGACGTTTCCGAACGGGTTTAGCGTCTGGGTAGGTTTTAATTTCATGAACTATGATTGCTGGGTGAATTCCTGGCATTTCCTCATAGCACCAGGCAAACACGTCGTGGAATTCTTGAAATAGGGCTTTGTATGTTTTAATTTCATTGTCCATACAAGAGGCACCTATATGAACGTTTTCAACAATTCTGGGCTTAACTGAAATGTAAAGGGGAATAGTTTGAGAAATATTTCCCAAGTTTAACTCATAATCATGATGTTTCATTGGATTCTGAGTGTCCTTAACATATTCAGTTGTGAATATTGATGAAAAATCGTTTTCAAAACGATCGCTCTCGGGAAAAAACAAAGATATGTGATTTAGATCTTCCCATGGTAACTCATCAACACATAGAATTTCACGAATTTGCTCATCTGATTGAACAAGTTCGGAAAACGTTCTTAATTCCGAGTTTGATGTTGAAAATGACTCTTCATGGACTTCATTCATTAAGTCGATTCGGGTTGATGTTGGGTCGGAAAACGACTGCACGGTCTGATATGCAAATTCATACGGACTCAAAGGCATAAGAGTACCAAATGAGTCTAGCTCAGTTTCAGAAGGTATGATCCAAGGATCATCATTAACAACGATTCCTGATGAAATCATAGGAATGGTTGCAGTAGAAGACGATGCATTGATAAGAGGGAAAGGAAAAGTTCCCAGTAAACCGAAATATTTAACTAACCCTACACCAACATCCTTATAAGGGATCGTCACTTTGCCAACGTGCTGAATGCTCTCAGCAGAGGCTGGGTCGGATGAAAAGTATGACAACTGATCTATAGTTACGATCTTTCCGTTGTGAGGGAACTTTATAAGCCGAAAGACCGATGAGACAACAGCGGTCATAGCATAAGACCAACTATGACCCAAGAGAAGGTTTTAATCTAGAGGGGCATCAACCACCTCCACATCTAGATTAATGGTTTTACCTTCAACCCCTATAGGTAGATCCTATAAAATGCCAAAAGGATGAAACCCACGGCCATCAAAGGCCTTAAGAATTGTCGGGGATTGATTTAATGAAGGAGAACCAAGCAATCTCCAACACTGTATCGACATAATGCACGTGGAAGCTCCCACGTCAATCACAGTCCTATGAACATGTCTGTTTTTGACTATCACTAGAATCTAGACAACCATTTGATGAGGTAGACACGGTGCACTATTTTCTAGATCGAAGATTATAAGGTTCGGGTCCTGAGTGTTAACAGCTCCTATAGCCGACAAAAGTAATTTGTGTTGTGTTGGACATGATTGCAGCACTTCCAAAGCCGACATTGCTGAGGGTGAAAGAGCTAAATCCTCAACAATGTTGTAGTTCTGAGCCGCTCTCGCATGTGGATTGAAAGCAGACTTTCGAAGTATACCCTTTGTGGGCGGTTTGATTACTAATTCCGGGTTAGGTTTTTCGATCTGTAGTGGATCGGAACCGGGAGCTGAGGTTGATGGATTGGAATGAGAAGATTCTGCTTCTTTTCCATCAACAGAACTTTTACTGCCATAATCTTGCGATCGAGTCGCAATCCTTACATGAGACATCATCAAGATGGGTTCTTCATTGGCACTGGAGGATGTACCTATCATCTTACTATCTTGAGCTAGAAAAGGATCCTTCAAGACAGCAGGAGTTTGGGAACCTTTGACGATTTTTGCAACTTCTGCCCGATGAGGGCAGTCTCTCGTATAATGGTCTTCATCGAAAATGAGACACGGATAACGAGGTTTGCGTTTTTCATCAGTGGGTTCCGCTTTTTCTAGTTTCTCTTTTGATTTTTTCTCTTTATTCTTCTTCTGCCCTTTCTTCTTACCACCGGTTTTTGGTTTAGCTGTAGAAGATTCTACAACGTGAATATCGGCGGAAAGTTCCGCGGAAGATTCTCCTGTCGGGGAATCTGGCAAGGTTATTATAGGAGAAGAATTCTTAGAAGATTTCTTCTTACTTTTGGTATTTACCGTGCCAATCATACCATTAACGGCATGAGACCCCGAAGGAGCAGAAGCGATTTGATTTTGATTAGGTAGGTTGGGGATTTTCTCGTGTAACGTACCCGACTGAATGTAAATTAAGTCAAGGTATTGTGCTTGAGCAATGACTTGCTCTTCAGTAACTACTTCGGCTTTAGCTACATCTTCAGTGATCTTTGGCAATAAGGATTTTACAAACCACTCATCTAAGATGTGATCCGGGATATAAACCTTCACTAAATGCCGTCGATGTCTCCATTCATGGATGTGATCTGAGATGTAAGTGGATGTCGACTACTTTAACGAAGTTAATAGCTCCGTACCGTTGTCATATCTGACTGGCAACTAAAAATGAGTTAAAAACGAGGTAGCTAACTGACTAAAATCATAAAAAGTGGCTCGCAGTAATTCAATATACCATTTGGCCGCAAGACCAATTAGAGTGCATTGAAAAAGACGTAAATGAATAGAATCATCTGAAATGGAGTTGGACGCACACCAGAGATGATAATTCATCACATGGTTCGACGGGTCCTCTCCTGGTTTACCTTCGAATTTCGGAATATCACTGGAAAACTTATGCGGCATTGGCGGCCAATACAGAAGATAGTTGATTGGATCGTTCGTAAGGTGCGTCAAGTTAGGCAAGTCCAAAGTTGCGATAAATGGTAACTGACGGTTAGGGTCCCTGAAACTTGGGGTCTACAGACCAGCCCCAGGAAGAGGATATCCAGGATAACTAGGAACGGGAATCACATTTGGGATATTTTGACCTCCTGGGAAACCAGGTTTAACCGGACCATACTGGGGTTGCTGAGGTTGTTTATATGTATACCCAGGGTACGGTTGATACTGATAGGTTGGTTTCTGTGCAGCAGGACCATATTGATATTGTCCTTGGTACGGAGGTTGATTAAATTGAGGTTGAGAAGTGACAACCGTACTTCCTACAGGCATATGAACGAAGTCTGGACCGTAGATCCGGACTGAGGTAAAGATGTCTGAGGAGTAGATACAAGAATAGTAGAAACCGGAGTTGTCGATACTCTAGAAGAAGGTGGGGTAGATGGAGTAGATGTTGCAGTAGTTGTAGCAGACGTTTGAGACGGAGTACGAGGCGTACTAGGTCCAGACTGAGAAACTACAGAAGGTGTAAACGTTTGAACAGTAGATTGGACGGGTTGCTGAGATGGACCAGCAACCAAGGGTTGTCCAGGTTGAGATGACGGCTGCATGTTTGGTTGAAAGACCTGCTAAGATTGAGATGGATCCCACACTAAGTTCGTTCCGGGGTATGGACCTTGAGGATATTGAGGGCCATAACCGAGTTGAGGGTAGGGTTGATAATGTGATTGACTAGAAGGCGGTTGGTAACCTTGAGATGGGTACTGACCTTGGGGTTGATAACCCTGAGGCACGTACTGATACTGGGGTTGACCTTGAGGTACATATTGATATTGAGGTTGATTTTGGGGTGCATATTGATACTGAGGTTGACCTTGGGGTACATATTGATACTGAGGTTGACCTTAGGGTACATATTGAGTCTGGGGTTGACCTTGAGGAATGTATTGTCCCGTAGGTATGTATTGTCCTTGAGGTTGTACCCCAGGCGCAAACTGAGTACGTTGAGGTTGCCCCCCAGGCATATACTAGGTACCCTGAGGTTGCCCCCCAGGCACATACTGAGTACCTTGAGGTTGCCCCCCAGGCAGGAACTGACCACCTTGAGGTTGAGAACCTGACATCATTAGAATATCTTCTACACTCAACGGTTTAGTACCACTACTTCCAGTTAACAACTTCTGTTCGATAGGTTGAGGAGATGCTCCCAAAAAAGTACCAGAGATAGACTAATACCCAGCGGGAACAGAAGGACCGCCGTACAAATAGGTTTCCGGAGATTGAGAAAACATGGATGACAGACTAGACATATTCAATGCACGATAGTAATCTCTAGGTGCTGGGTGATAAAAAATGCGAGGTGGTGAAAAACTTAGTCTCGGATTTTCCAAAAGATTAGTGAGTGAACGGTACCAAGCACTGTTCCTAGGTGGACTATAAAAAATCGATTCACGCTCCCTAAGGTCTAAGATAGGTCGATCTTCTGGAAAAGGAAAGCTTTCTTCGATGTCCAAAATGGCAAGCTCTTCAATAGCTATGAGTCCAAAAGGAAGATCTTGGGTAATTATGGTTTCTACCCTAGGAGAACTAGGACCACTAGGAGATGGAGAAACAAACTATGATACGGGAGGAGCAATAACTTCAGATTCGGGTTCAGGTACTTCAGGTTCTTCACCTATATCACTAGTAGATGTAATACTACCAGTAATTTCTGAAATTACTAATGGTTGAGAATCAGAATATACTACCAAAGAAGGTTCTCCTTCTTCCGGTGACCCACTTCTATTACCACTAGGAGACACGAGGACTTTCAAGCCTTCAAGCTGACTTGGTACGTCCTCAGGAGGTTGACCCCGAAGTCTACAGGATGTCCTCAGTAACTCAACCACGTTAACAAACTCAGGGGATTGGCCCTGAAGTCTACGGGAATGCCTGAGTAATTCAGCCACAGTTAAAGACTTTTAACTACTTCACACACAAACAAAGTAAAATCTCAATGAAAACCACATAAAGTCTCTATAGAACCAAACAAATTGAATCACACGCCTAAAGAATATAAGAGATCAAGCACACACAAACAGTGACTTTCCGGACCGAAAACACTAGTTGGTGATGAAATCCAACGTCGCAGAGTTCGATACAGAAATAATGGTTGGAACAGTTACCCCGGAAACCTACTTAATGAATAGACTAGCACAAGTTTCTCCACTTAACCGTCTCGAGTGAAGAGAACCCCCCAGAAAATCCAAGTGAGTCTAGCCGACGTCTGCTCCAGGTACAGTGGGATCTTACAACCACCGTCACCTTAGGAAGAATCCTAGAGAATATGGTCACTAAGGTTACCAACAGAAACAAACATACCTGGGGGAACAGTCTATGATCCGATACACACGCAAGGGCAGAGTAGCAAGCTCAATCCCCTTGAAGGCTCCTCGACATAATCTGAGGTTTACCAACAAGTGACCCCAGGCTCCTCGACAATGTTTAATCCGAGGTTTACCGTTTGTAATACGTGAATATTCTGGCGTCGTTCCCAATGAGGAAGGATTGATTCCCACACTGTTCGGACCGAATCTCGTGCTGCTCCTTTAAAGAGGAAGCTTTCCTAGAGCATAGATGCAACCAATTGGATTCTCCTACCGCAAGATAAAGCTACTTGTTTGTTTTACTATCTTGGAGAGTTAATTACTCCCTACTCCAAGATACTAGCCTAAGCTATGTTGGTGTATTAGAGCCCTAGAAACAAAAAAATTGCTAGATTGATTTTATTTTAAGAGTGATTTTTAATGGCTTTTGATTAAGTCAAGAGGTGATGGAGATGAAACTTGTGGTGTAAAGACTCGATTCAAAATCCCTACAAAAATGCACTTAAGATAATTAAATGATCTTTTCTCTTCAATGAAGTTCTAGCTAGGAAAGAGTTGGAAAATGCAAATACTTGAAAACAAAAATCTTTCTTAACAATCAAATCAAAAGAAGAGTATTCGTTCCAATGCACTCAAAACGAGACAACTAATTATTTTCACAATAATTCCCTTTTTCATTCGAACACTCAAATGCTTCCAAGACAAACTTTTTCAAAAGAGATCTTTCATATTTAAAAAAAAACATTCAAAATTATAACTAAAGCAAATCTTTGAGAAAACTATGAATAAAGCAAACTTAAGATCTACAAACTATGAAAACCTATTTGAAGTAAAAGCTCACAAAATTTCTTTTCGAGGATGTTTTACTTGGTTGTAAGCAAACCAAGGACCAATTTGTCCAGAATCACAAATAAGTCAAGAACAAACAATTTGGTTTTCTTTTTGAAAATGAAAATCCAAACTTTCAATCACAAGCTTTTCGAAGTTTTGTAAAGAGAAAAATCAAAGCGGATTCCTCAACAAGGGGAGATTTCATAAATGGTCAGAATCTTAAGAAGACTGGTAGACACTAAGGTGATCTGAAGTCCCTACAACCTCTAAGCTCAGAGCCACTACACAACCAAATCGAAAAACAAACCCAACAAGGAAAACTCTTAGGAATTTCACCTAAAACCCTAATGCTAATGAAATTAAACCAAGGAAAGATTTCAACCAGTCACATGCAGGTATGGGCAGAGGATAACCACTAGAAAAACAAAATAAAACTAACTTAAAGAGCAAAAGTCAAAATTCTAAAAAATTTAGCAGGGTACGCATGTGCAGAGTTTACCCAGGTGCGGGTACGCTCTGTGAACAAAGTAAAAGTGCGTACAGGTACGCACTGTGATACACGTGCAGACTGCGGACTTCGACCAAAGTAATGAAAAATAAAAAACAAAGCTAAATCCACTAAGTCTACCCAAAGCCACACACAACAAGCCAAAAACAGAAACAAAAAGGCAAGTTTCTCAAGTCAAAGAAAAACGAGGAAAACAATCAAGTCCCCAGCGGAGTCGCCATTTTGTCACGCGGAATGAGTCGATCTTACGGACAAGATAGACCTTCCTAGAATCTAATGAAGACCTAATGACAAACAAACCAGCTAGAAACTATCTTTCTCTAAATGCGCTTTTAATAAATATTGGCAAACAAATGTGTTTAAGGCCTACCTCATGTCCAACGCAAGTTTGGAGATGCCTTCGCTCCTTTGATCCAAGTAAGTTCCTTTGTCGCAAACCTGCAAGCAAAAACAAGGCAAACGATTAAATAACACCTGAATAACCAATATTATAAAACATATTTAACATGAAAGTCAAGGAGTCCATGAAACAAATAACATGAGATACTTGTTGAGAAAAATGAGCTTGATTGTATTAATTCAAAAGGAGAAGAACCTTACAACCTTTGCCTTGACGTTGTACAAGCTCCTCCCAGGGTTCAACAAGAAGTCTCCTCTACTTTGACAAGCTTCACTCACTCCCTAATGAAGCCAAAAAGGTATGTGATCTCTCCTCTTAAGCTCAAATAGGAAGTCTTGATTTCACTAGCATTTACCCTCAAAAGTTCAGCTTCTAACCTCCCTGGCCACTGACCAAATGCCTCAATTTATAGTGCAATGGAGATCAGTTACCAGCTCCTCCTTCAAAGGGATAGAGTCCTCCTTCAAAGGGATAGCTCCTCTCAACAAGGGATTAGTTCCTCCTATGATGGGATGCATGAACCACTTGGAGCAAACAATCCACGTAACAAATGCTTCTAGAAAACTCTAGAATTAACCCAAGATGAGTTTTTTAAGATAAAGATTGCGCCTTTTGACTTTTACAGGGGTACGCACCCTCCCCTTTACATACAGAGCGTATAAGTACGCAGATATCCTGAACAGAAGGTGCGGGCCCGCATGCAAAAGTAAGAGAAAGTGCGGAACCAGAGTTACATTGATTTTTTGATGTCTTTCTCTCATTTCTAAAGCTTGTTTTGAAGAACTGAGGTTTGAGACTTGCTTAGGAAGCTGGTATAGGTGGTGATAGACCTACACCGACTGCAAATAATCAAGGTGACGATATTTTTGTGTAACACAAGTTGCTATGAGAATAAAATTCGATTTTAATTCTCAATTTAATTCAAGGACAAATTAAACTAGAGTTTATGGATTCTATTTTTATCATTTCTTGTTGCTATTTTCGACACTCCCTATGAACAAGAAAGGAATTCAACTTGATCCTGATCCTGAACCTTTGGAATGTTTTTCATTCAACACTTATCTCTAGTGTTATTTCTATAACAACTCCCAAAATAAATAAATTAATCCAACCTAAATCAGAATGATGCCTCTGTCATCAAAGTCTCCGACTGTTATTGCCTTTGTTGATTGAAAACTCTGCACTTATGTTGACTCTGCCTTTCTGCATTGTTGTCAACCCTCACTACGCTTCTTCAGTATCTGACTTCTGTAGCCTCTATCACTTTGATCTCTGACTGCATCAATCCCGGTGATTCCTCCCGCTACTATGTACTTTGGGCTCCCGTAGCAAGGTACCCTTCCATTCAATGGACCCTTCCCAATTTCAGCCCTCTTGGGACTATCACTTCAAATCGTCCCACCTCACACTTGGAGGTATGGCTGCATGTGATCCCTCTTCCCACTTAGCTCGAAATTCCCCCCAAATGGAGGTCTCTGCATGACTGGATGCCTCCACTCAGTCTCCTCTTGGCTTCTCCAATTGTGGTTGCTCCATAATTGTCTGAGATTGCTTCTTCTGGGGTTGCATATTGAGAGGTAATTTACTCTCCCTCTCAACCACCAAGTATCTAACCTTTGTCTTGCTCCTGAAGACTTTGCATGCATCTTGAACCTCAAGAGCATACAGGTTCTTAGCTAGCACACCAATCTATTTCATTTGTCCCGCCGTCATGAAATTTTATGAAAAAAGAGATCATTTAAAATCAGCAATATCTCCCTCATCCGAACTCCGATTCGGCCAATTTTATTTTGAATTTGGGTATCTTTTCGCAAAGAATCCAAATCTGCTATTTGCTTCTAAAAATTTTAAACAAAAAGTTTCATATATGCTCTGCAAATGCATGGTCCAAAACTCAAAACCTCGAAATCTCCTCTAGTATATTGTTCTTAGTGTTACCGGGAATAGTGTCCACTCGGAGCTGCTATTCCCACTAAGACTGGTAGATATCTTAGAAACAAACAAGTAAAGACTACTTTCGCTTTCCTTTATGAAAACTAGATAAGAGTGGGACAAAGGAGACCAACCTTAGTCTTGCACTTGGTTCCTTGCTTGATTCCTCTCCTTCCTGATAGATCTTTGCCGCTTCTTCTTCGTCTGCCCAGCTTCAAAGAGAACTTGTGGAAACAAAGCATCATAATACTATCAAAGAACATAGATCTATATTCATAAATAACACAGGACCAGATATGTATTAACCACACAAATGCATATACAATCAAACATACAAGAATTTGGAGGAAAACTTGAATAGCTTTATTAATATCAAGAATAACAAGAGGATTAAAACCAATTGTTCTGACCCAGCATCATCCTCCAGCAAGAAAGCCCTTATTCACCTCAAGTAAAGCTTAGATCACCCAACACTATGAAGTTTCACCAGAAAACCAACAACACTTCTCTACAAGATACAAGATTCCAGCCTCTGGATCTCTGTGATGAGGGATCCATATATAGATGATTGTAGGGGGGTGAGTCATCTTCTGGGGTTTTGATTAGTGTCTTCTATCTGATAGTTCTTGATTCCACTTGGAGACTGATGATCTCTTACTCATCCCTGGTCAAAAACAGAGAGGCAAGTGTCAGAGGGGAAGCTTTTGGAAGTTTCCATGATCTTCCACCTCGCAAACTGTCTCTGCCATTTGTCCATTCCTGCCCATCGCACCCTACAGAGGGTCCATTCGGTATGAATCACACCCTTTACACTGGGAAGGTTATATGCATCACACCCTCTACACTGGGTATTCAGTATGGTCCAATTTTGACCATTTCTGAGCAGTTTTAAGTGGAGAACTTCTGGGATATGATGTAATCAGCTAACCTTGTTCCTTTAGGTAGTGAAGAAAAAATTTTAGGGACTTAGGAGCCCTCAGTTTATGGACATTTATGATTGGGGTTGTAGTGCCCAAAAATGTCTATAACAATGATTAAGGGAGAAAAGCGCTTTGATAGAAGCAGAAGTCAAAAAGCTTGAGGACGAGATAAAGGAATATTTTCTCGATAATAAGACCAAGGTGATAAAACAAGGTGTGCACGATCACATCAACGAATTTGGGGACTACCACCAAGATTTGATCAACCTCATGCCTTGGATAAAAACACATATTACTAAATGGATCAACCATGGTGGTGCACTATCGATGATAAAGTGCACGACACAACCAGTAATAAAAAAAGGTGGGTATTTTCCAGGAAAAATGATGGGTGATCGGATGAAACCCTATACAGGTGGCACGACCGCCTGACTGGCTGTGGGAAGTATAGTATTAGTGCTCCAGGTAGTTGAAAGGAGGCGTGGGGATATAAACTACTCTGCCCAGGAGATGTGTGATGTTGGAGCTGTGTGCAGAAGCAAAGTGTCTCAAGGTCCACGACCGCACAAGGGGGGTTGTGTTGCTATGCGAGGTGGCTAGAAAGTGACTATTAGAGTCACTATTCATGATGTGATGCTCGACTTGAGACCAAATGGAGTGGGCGGCAGGCATTTAAGACGTGATTTATGGGCAAGATTTGGGAAAATCTGCCGCCAAGGGAGCATTAATGAACCAAATTTGGGGGGAACAGTCGAATTCAAATTCAAAAGGTGATATAAATTACAAAAGGCTGCCCAACAAACAACACTTGGTCATTTACGAATTGAGATGTTGCATGCCCTGCGTATTCTGAGCCCAGATATATTTTCCGTATGTCGAGTGTTGATTGAGCCCCTGATTACGCGATTGAAATATTTCTAGACCAGTAAGATGGTAGCATCACAGGAAGTTAAGGAAATCGTAAATATGATCGTTGAAGAGGTCACGCAAGTCCTAACTGTGAGGGATTCCCCTGAAGGTGCTGGGATTGTGGCAGAAATCCCTAAATCACCACGCATGCCAAGGCCGAGGAAAGACAAACAACCAATGATTCCTGTATGTGTGTCCCCTAGAAACCCGATGCGCACTAGGTTAATGATGGAAGAGAAAGGGAAAGCAGTTAACTTGGAAATCGACGAGGAGGAGGAAGACTTGGAGGACCTAATAATTGAAGAAGATGAGGACGAAGGCATGGAGGAAGAAACTGAGCCTGTGCACCCACCAACAAAGCTGCTCGCCTATATTCCCATGCGGAAGGGGAAGGAAAAAGTGCCCAAGGATCTCAATGAGAGCAAGAGCTCTCTCCAAACTCCACTCCTCTCGAACAACATCATATTTGAGGGCATGCACTTGGGGTAGGTGCTTAGCTTGAAATTTGAAGATTGGGATCTCGCTGACCATGAAAAGTTCCCTCATCTAGAGGCTGCGCAACTCATGAAGCCCAAGTAGAACACTGCGGCGGGGATTATCGAACTAGAGCCGCGGAAGTGGTTATGCAAAGTAGAAAAGGCAGGGTTATTCAAATTGCTTTGGGTGTCGCATTTCCACTGCACCCCAATAATAATATTTGTCATCAAGAAGTTGCTTTGCCTAGTGCATGGTGGGTGTTTGTGGCTGGAGGAGCCCATCCCCATCACTAACCACTTAATCCACTGCATTACCCAGCTCCCATGCAAAGGAGAGGATCTCGTGGACATCCCAGAGGGGAAGAGCAGTGACTTGGCCATCATGGAGGCCATGAAGAAGAAGTATAAGCTGGAGAAGAAGAAAAGGGGCTACGCCATATCCAGCATCAACAACAAAGCAATTAAAGTGGCGACCCAAATAATGGCGAGTAAATTTATGCACAAGTGTCGTGCAGGTGAGGTATCTGCGTTGGTGGTGGCACTTGCTGAGCAGTGTGCGGAGGCGGTCTAGTTTAACTGGTCCGAGTTCCTATGTAAGGAGTTCCTGAAAAATTGCCACGAGGCCTAGGAAAAAGGGAAAATGTTCCACTATACATGGCTTTTGTTGTCCATAGTGCTCGTGGCAGGGGAATTTCCTAAGGACAGTTAATTCCCCACAATTGAAAGGGATCTACCGGAGGTTGCAAAGTATGCTCCACTATGGGCCACAAAAGGCGCAAACCAAATCCCCGACAACAAGATATTCTAGGTATTCGTGGAGATGAACATCAGAATAGGGATTAACCACAAACCGCGGTTATCACCCACTCTCTACAATAGCCTGCAAAGTT
Organism: Pinus taeda; assembly: GCA_000404065.3. Lineage (NCBI taxonomy): Eukaryota > Viridiplantae > Streptophyta > Pinopsida > Pinales > Pinaceae > Pinus > Pinus taeda. Next base: position 16,869 of record APFE031412542.1, on the reverse strand, counting down.
TTGCAGAATTTAAAGTAGACCTCCACAACATATATATCAGAGCGCACAAGGACCCAGCCAAGAAATGGAGTGAGCTACCCTTTGTAGCCACGGATGATGTAATTTTCGATGTACTAGAGACGTGGCTGCCAGAGTGGCGCGCCCTAGAGATTTTGACGGTAGAGAAGTCTGTTGCGCAGAAGAAGAAAGAGGAGGCCAAAATGCACATGGCGTAGTTGGAAGAGAAGAGAAGGAAGGAAGTCGCGGTAGAAAAAGTGCAAGAGGCGCAGGACGCTGCATAGACAATAGCAGAACAGAAAAAGGCCACAATAGCAATAGCACAGGAAGCAACTGAGAAGGTGCGTGGGGGCCAGAATTCACCTTTGCATGGGCAACAGAAAGAGATGGAGATAGAGGAAGAAGATGGAGGCGTGGACCCACAAACACCGTAAGCTCTATTGAAGCACCAATGCCCGAGCAAGCAAACAAGGCCACATAAGAAGGTCAAGGCATCAAAGTTGTCTATCGACCCAATCACCCTTACTGAGGGTTATCTGCATGACATCGGTGAGAGGGTGCATTATGTCACCTCCCAGGCCCTCCAGAACTTTGCGCAAGAGAATCGGATTGTGTTGGGGGCCCTTAAAGCATAGCTATAGGAGTTGCAGGTGTGCACTCCTTAGGTTGGTACCCTTTCGACCAACCTTGTAGTAGGTACAACTGCAGTAGAGCAGATGTTGCGTGCTCAGAAAAGAAATACAATAATGCTGCCAAAAGGGGCACTAGTTACAACAAGTGAGGTCGACATGCCTACCATTAGCACATTGAAAGGTATCAAGATCAACATGGCCTCACTCCCACAGGGAGACGCTATATGTTCTGTAGGATGGGATTACTGTAGAACTACGGGCTAGGGAGAGCCATGCGCTGCAAGTGTTGAGCAAGAAAAAGATCAACATGGAGTAGTTGAGATTGCAGCACGACGAAGTGGTGTCACAGAACAAGAAGATGGTACATGTACTGGAAGAATCCCGTCAGATGGTTCCTGAGTTGGCCATCCCAGTAGATGCACCAGTAGAGGCACACATCCATAGACTAGTAGCAAGGGTGCATGAGGTGCGAGAAGAAATGACCAAGTTTTAGCTAGAGTTAAACCTTTAGATAGCCAAGTTGCGGTTGAAGGAGTAGCTGTCCACCCCTCATGTGGTAAGAGAACAGTATGCCAGCACTATTACATCAAGGCTGGAAGAGATCGACAGTGCAGTAAGGGACTGCACTAGAATGTTGGAGGAGTCATTTGAGGTCCTCAAAAATCTGCAGGAGGACCCTAACATCCAGCGCTTAGAGACAGAGGTGCGTGAGCTCCAGCAACAATACAACATCATCGAATGAATCGCATAGACTATGGCCCTCACTCAGAGGCTCGCGTGAGTGCAATAGGCCAAAGTGCTAAAAGAGAAAGTGGACGCTGCTCGACACTGAGAAGTAGTTATGAAGGCATGCATTTAACCTTGGATTGATGAGGCTTTCACCATTAAAACAATAATTGAAGGCAAGTTTGCACAAATGAAGGGGATGCAGGAACAAATCTAGGGAAGCAATTATGACACTGCCATCTCGGAACAATGGGTATAGGAGATTCAGAAGGCAGTCACTCAGTGTGCTACCGACCTTGCAGCAGTTTGAGAAAAGTTGGAGGGACTCCACATGATGATCTCTGCACCGACAAAGTGACTCGAGGGCGAGTCATGATGTTTGTTTTGGGGGCCTGTTGGGCGTGGAATCGCCCCCAAGGCATGTTTTTGGGGCTTAAAGCCCAAGTTTTGACTAAGTCCATTGTAAATACTCCGCGATTTGTGGGTGCGGAGCATGAAGTCATAATAGAGTCATAGGGTTGTTCGCCCTTCTTTTTGTAATGTAATATCAGCTTGATAGAACTCCCTATATGGTCCGCGGACCATGGGATTGTATAAAATAGAGCAAGATTCTAAGTGTAGAAAAGAGGAAAGTGAATAAGATAGAAGCATGATGAGTCTAAGGGATTGAGTCAAAGTGTAAGTTATTTCTTTGGGTCGTAGAATTGGAGAAGGCTCTGCAGTTGTGTGCGCAGGGGCCTAGTAGTCCGCAGCTGAGTGCATAGACCCCTGTAGCTAAGTGTGTAGGGTAGGTCGAGTCTGTAACCATTGGAAGAATTAATAAAAGAGAAGTTTTATCATATTTATGTGTATCTTTTCTTATTTTATGTATTATTGGGTATAACTTGCAAGTTTACTGTTTATTTGCCACACGAACTCATATGAATGTGATGTATAAATAAATATAACATAAGGCATCCATTTACACAAAGATAACTAAATGGTGTAAGAAGATAAGTAAGATCACGGGTGTGACTTAGGGAGATAGTGTAGAGCTTTGCTTTAGCGGCGCGGAAGCCTGACAACTATGGTTAGGGCTGCAGGAAGGTGAATATATCAGGGCGCGAAGGCCAGGGAAGTGTGTGAAGTAACCTATGCATAGGGACTGACAATTGGACCAAATCAACCCCTCAGACATCTCAAGGGTATGGAAACTTGGTTCTAGCACCCCCCCATACTACTTCAGGTGAGATATCAGTCCGTGCTCCCCGACTGTTGCCAAAAGGGTTAGTAGTATAGGGAGTTGTTTGGCTAATTTACTTTGAACCTGGGTCAAGCCTCAACAAGTCAACACCTAAACATCCAAAAACTAACCCTAGGAGATGAAGCGCCAAAACTATGGGTCCCGTTTGGGTAAATTGGTATATCAACTTCCCGAGGTCATAAATTTGGCATAAGATCTATGTTTGATGCGTAAAATACCCCGTTAGAAAGATATATCTGAGGACTACAAATTTTGAATGGAAAAAAATTAGTCAAAGCCTAAATTCTTCCCTGGTTTTCCCAAAAAACATCTTTTAGGGCCTCAAAATGACTCTAAAATTTCAGGGCCTGAAAACCAACCAAAAAATAGTAATCTTTTCTACAATTAAGGAAAATGAATAACTAAAAGAGATAGTGGTGGGGGTCCAAGTGGAATAGGAAAGTGGCAACCAACATCCACATGGATCATAAAATTTCCGCCTTTGGCCACAACTTCCTGCCTCATAACCTTTTCATATATGGCTCCTCTGGAATTTCTTTATGATTTTCCATGAGAATGTAGGTTTATTTACTGGAGAGCATGCCTTGACATTAATAACCCCATTTTAGCCTATCGTGATCTGATGCCACTTATTTTTTTCTTTCATTTAAAATGACCTCTAAAGTATTCCATTCTTATGAGGAACAAGCCATATTCCACTCCTCCTTGGGTTTCCAAATCCTTCATTGATATGATTGTAAAACATCTTTCCATAAATCCACCATGACCATTGGCTCTAGTGTTTTGGTGTTTTCCTTAATACCTCTCAACTCCTCTCGATCCTCCAACCCTGAAAACTAGTGTTAGGACTCTTTTGAAAATCTTGTCGCTCTCCCATTCCTAACCTCCCAAAATAGGTGTTCCTATATGAATGTCCTTTTTTCCATTGCTAATTTGGAGATTGATGATCCCACTGGTAGGTTTGTATGATATTGAGAAATCTAGGGCATCAATAGTTAGGTGATTTATCTTCAATTAGTAACTTCTTGTGAGTGGTTTTTACTTCTTTAGATTAGGATCTTCTTCTACTTATATTATTAATGTTCTTCTTCATCAAACAACTACCAATGCATGAACATAAATAGACAAGAGACACAGAATGTAGGCTATCATCCAAGACAAAAACCTCTCACTCTTTAAGGGGAAAACCCGCAAAAATTATTCTTATAGAATTTCCAATTGATGAATACCAAGATCAAGACCCTCGACTTATTAGCCACTCCAATACTAAGACACTAGTTCTCTTGACTGTCTTCTACTCTTTTCTTCTTCTTGAATCCTCTTCCGCTTCGACCTTCTTAGCACCAAGACATAGTTACCATTGAGAGCTCGTTATTGTTATGTCATAGAGACCTTATTTATATGATGGCATTGATTCCTTATTGATTCCTTCATACTTGTGATATTACTGAGCCTTTCTCACTATGGAGGCACCGAAACAATGTTACAGCGATAGTTCCAAAACAAACTATGGATAGATAGAGGTCATCTCCTATACTAGGATAGTCACCAAACTGTGATATCAACGAACTATGGTGGAATTAATAAATATCAATGCAATGTCACCAAAATACTTGTCCCTGCAATCTGAGTTCCTATATTGAAATACTTCCGACTATAAGCTATCCGAACTTGACTCTTTACTTGTCACTATAATGTTCATCCAAATCTCAGAGGTAAAAACAAACTCAACTATGAGACAACACCTAATTTATCTCTCCAATCCTGCACCCTTATTGAGCTCCTTCACCAAACTTAGTTCTACAATATATATGAACTTGTCACTATAAATATCCACCCAAATTCAGAGAGATATCCAAAAAACAATTGTGGAAATGTGAATACCCTACACTCATATATATAGTATTATACCCATGAATATAAGTCTTCATCACCTCAATGAAGGGATGTGTCTCTAATTAGGTGAGCCAACATGTGTCATATATTTCATCATGAGGATGACTTGAAGAGGAGAGCTAGTGCTTGTCTTTGGAGGGCTTTGTGACAATTCTATAGACTCATATACATTCATTTTATACATGACATTGACTCTTTTGACTTTAATGACAAATCCTAAAGGCTCTCAGTGGGAGCCATCTAAAAATAAAATATCTTTCTCATGAAACCCGTGAAAAAAGAATTACAATAATAATTTTAATTTTCTTCTTTTCATCATTTACAAAAATCAAAATTACATGTCATTATGAAGACCGGACCTAGTTACACTTTTCAACATGTGCCTCACAATTTTTGTTTGTCCCATTCCCAAGAAATATTTTCTCTGGCAAATTTGTTTCCATATTTCGGGAGCTCTCTAGAGCCATCTTCACCATAATTTTGTACCCATGACTTTATTGATCATATCCATATCTCTCAATCCTAGACCTCCTCCCCTTTTCAGCAAACATGCCTTGTCCCAAGGGACTAAAGTCCACTTTTCAGCCTGTTGAGACAAATTTATGGAATAGAGATACAATGTATTTATACATATATTTAGTGTTAAGTAGTAAAGATAATTGATATACTGTGGTGAAGTAAAATTATAAGTGCGGACAGGAACGCATTCCTCTAGCCTGATAATGGGTCTAGCCACAACATATACACTCTATAGAAGATTTCCTTAGGCTAGAATCAATCAAGAGGGCCTATCTTTTGGTCGCTTATCCTGCTTGATGATGTCCTCGCTTGCTTGCTCTAGAAATCTTTCGCTTCCTTCTTCAAGCTCCTGAAACAAGTAAAAAACAACAACACACAAACATAATAATCAACAAATTGCAATTCAACCTACTTAATGAGTCAAGAAGCATTAAGACATGAATATGTAATATTACAAAACTTGTAGGAAACCAATCGATAGTTGCATATATTAATATCAAAGAGAGATTACAACCATTCGTCTTAACGTCGCAGTCTTCCTCTAACAAGACGGGGTTCCCACACGCTTCTGCTAGCACTCCATGATGGCTTCAAACAACAATAGATTAAAGGTTATTCCCTTTAGACTTCACTCCAAACCAAACACACTTCTCCCTCACACAACTAGATGGCTACAAATAGTAATAGCTTGCTTGTCTAATCAAAATAGTATACTCGCACTTAGCCAACACTCTAACGAGCTTGTGCTTGGGAATAAGGGAGGTTTATATAGGAAATATGGATGGGAAATGGATCCTCTTCTCATGGGGGAAGGACTTATCCCTTGAGGTAGTTCCATAATTATAGGGGAAAGAAGCCCAAACTATCATCCTCAACCCCATCCCGCCAAACCATTTACCATACTTATGTTACGGAGCTTCTAGAGCTGGAAGGTTCAGCTCTAATTTAAAAAACTTTCCATAACAGTATCGGCATGACTGGAACACAGCCCAGTCACACCTGTCGATGTGGGGAATAATGCTAATCTCTACACATTGGTGCAGGGGAGACAAAGGTCATTAGTGTCAGCCTTCTAAACTAAGCAAAACAAGAGTTTCAGGGGAAATGGTTCAAAAAGGATTTTATCTTCTCATGAAGAAGGACACAGTGGGAGTTTCTTCATGAAGGAAAAGCATGCAGGGTTCACTGTAGAGGTCCTACAGGATCAAGTAACAGGGAGTATGGGGATAGTGACAAAATGTTGTGTAACAGATTCCCCATAAAGCATGAAGATGGAGCTGCAATGAGGGATAAAATGCTTTATGAATCAGTGCAGGGAACCAGTTTGCCATCAGAAAACCTGTAAGCAAGTGCAGATACATATACATAAACTGAGATCTTTGTCAAATGATACATGGATCATGACATGGACACAACCATCCAGAGAATGATCATGTAAATAGATCTAGGTATGGGCACAACGATCTGTCAAAGAGGATCATAATGAAACCAAGGTATGGTCGCAGCCAACCATCTAAAAGAGACATGCATATAATCATAACCATGTCACACCACTTCACAACCAAGACTTTTGTGATCTGAGTCCAGGGTCTTGTGCTCCAAGACAACCCAATCAAAGTACAGATCCTAGCATGCGTGTAGATGTGTTGACGTCGAACATGATAAAAAGTCACTTGATTACTAGTCAATGATGTGAACTGTTAACAAGCGCAAGAGAAACCACCAATAATGACAATGATCCTCAATTTCCTATCAACATAGTTCATGGAATGTGAATAGAGGAATTGAAGTAAAAAATTCACAAAATCACTCGATTGAAAGCCAATGATGTGAACTTGTTGTCGAGTACGAAGAACTTTCCATTAGTGCATGCAAGCTCTAAGGTACTGGAAGGGAGTCCCTCGGTCAACTTCCTGGATAATGAGTTGAATTCGATGGAAAGTGACCATGTCAAAGGAGGTCCATAATGAATCCCACATCACCTACGTGAGATGAGAGGATGAAAAATGATCTTAGATGATACAGAGAATCAAAGGTAAGTGTAACTGTAGAAGGACAACTCTTGAACATAACTGCGACACAACTGGAAGTTTGGAAACTTTTGGATCCATGGGATCAGTGGTCATGATGACATAACAGAGATCAGATGGAAGGAAAAATGAACAACCCAAACCCGAGAAGGTCGATGACATAAATGAGGATGTCCCAACACGTCACGAAGAAAAGAGTGTCATGTTCAAGAGTGAGTTGCCGATGCGACTTGATAGATTTCCAAATTTCCCCCCCCCCCCCCCCACTTCTGGAAAGTACCCCAATTATTTTTTAATCGCAAGCTTGAAGGGGATAACATATGCTTGCACTGTAAGTTCATCCTTTAGATGAATATGACCTAGTAAGTTTAATGAGCCCTAGTAAGGAGAATCTCATGTTCATCATGGTGACGATTATGATGTCGTTTAATAGTTTAACGAGTCCGAAAAAGGTGTAACTCAGTATATTTTTCATGTTTAGAGAGTTTGAAAAGACACGTAAAATAAAACTCCACATGGTCCTTTTTCGTATGTTTGTGTCTCCCGAGCCCGAAAAGGTAGAAAACAATACTTGAGAGAACCGCTTGACCATTTCAGTCAAGGAGTACCTTTTTAATAAATAGTTCCTCTTTGTTGGAATATAATCCTAACATCTAGATTTATCTTTTAGCCTAAGTGTCCTTGACTTAGCCACATGCACTAAAAATCATGTTCACACTTGGTTTTTTGTAAACTAGCTCGGTGAACCAACTTTACCTTGTTTTTTGCCTTTAAAGGCTTAATGTTATGGAAATATTCGTCCAACCACTTTCCTAAACCATTTATACATCTAAGTGCATGTTCACACCTAACCACATCTCATCCACTTGAGTTATTTGAGGATTGGCACCCCACATGAAGATTCCCCCTTAAATCAAGGGATTTGGTCCCCCAGACCATTTTAGCATGTTTTAAAGTTGCCTTCCTTGGGAAATGTGCCCCTCCTCATTCTTTCCTCATGGCTGATATTTGGCATAGGTTTTCTTGAGTCATTGTTTCTATTTTAGGCCTCCCTTTAGCTTTTCTTAGCCTTTTCTAGTTGTTTACTAGTTTTTTCCTAGTTTTCTAGATTCGGCAATTTCTATATAACCACCTCCCTTTGGGATTAGAGGTTTGGTTGCTCATGTATTAATATTTTTCATTAATTTAATACATTGATTTTATGGAGAAAATTATTTCTCTCCTCTCTTGAATATCAATAAATTACTTGTGTTTAATTTAACTAGAATCCTAGATCCATCGGAGTTTCTGTAGGAATTCTACATGGTATCAGAGCTAGTTCAAATCTAGTGGATTTTACACAGTTTTATTTGCAGGTATAGATCATGAAGAGGTGCAACAAGAAGCAATGTATCATCTATCTCAGCCCACAAAACTCGTTCTAAATCTTTTCAATTACTTTGAATGGAAGACAGAGATTACTCTGCTCCTCCGAAGCAAAGGGCTTCACAGGGTAACAATGGGAACAGAGACTGAACCAACTTCTGAAGTGGAGAAGATGAAGTATTTAAATAAATTATATGAAGAAATTGGGCTGATATTCCTATCAATTTCCAAAGAACTCCTCTTTCATGTCAATGGATCCACTACTCCCGATGCAGTTTGGACCACATTGGAAGGACTATTCAGCAAGCAAGATGAAATGAGAGTGCATCTACTGGAGAATGAACTCATATCCCTTAGTCCAACTCATTTCAGCAACCTAAAAGAATACTTCACCAATTTTAAATACCTCCTCATTGAACTTGATGCATGTGGAGTCAAGAAAGAGGAAGATCAACTCATCCTTTCAATTCTCTCGAAATTAGGCCCTGAATATTCCGTATTTGTATCGTCTTTTCAAGCATCTAAATTGACTCAGGAAAAATGAAAAATTCCTTCATTGAATTACTTCATTGCAGCATTGACTCAATATCAAGCTAAGTTGGTCTAAATGGGTGCCATCAAGCATTCAAAGAACCAAGAACTTGCGGCTACTGATGCTCCAAAGAGCAGTGGAAGAGACAAGCAAAAAGGGAAGGGTAAATTTAATGAATCAGAGAAGGAGAGACCCGTACAATCTTCAGAGAGCTCTTATTTTCCTAAGGGTAAGAAGAAGAATGAGATAACACTTTTCAACTACTGTTCCAAAGGTTTTCATCCCGAATAAAATTGCATCAGGAAAAAAATCGATGAGATGGCTAAGCAATTGCAGTAGCGCAATCTCACCGTGCCTGAGAATGCAAAGAAGAAGGATGATAACAGAACATGAGATGGGAGAGGGAGAGCACAAGATGGTCATGCTTTAATGGTTGTCACATCCACTCCATTAGATTGGATCCTTGATTCAAGTACATCAAACCATATGGCTGCATCAAAAGATGAATTTTCCTCCATCAAAGAAAGCACTAGATCCCCAATTTACCTGAGAGATTCCACACCCGCAAAGTTGTACGGGGAAGGAATAGTAGACATTGAAGGGGGATGATTCAAAAATGTGATTCATGTTCCCTCACTGTCCACAAATATTCTCTCGATATATCAGATCACTCATTCCAGCTCTGGAAGGAAGGTGGATTTCACTCCGGACTCCGCAGTGATTACGGACATTTCCACGGGCTCACATCTTGCACATGGAATTGTGTATCACAGTTCTCGTTTGTATTTCTTCTCCCACTTTGTTCTTAAATCTACTAGAATCGTATTTATGTCACAATATAATGATATAGTTAGGTTATGGCATGAAATATTTGGCCATCTAAAAAATAAGTACTTGCATCAACTCAGCAAGGAAAACATGGTAGAAGGATTGCCCGCTATTAAATTCACAAGCGGTGTATGTCAAGGATGCATTCTTGGCAAGCATCCGGAGAAAAATTTTGACAAAGAGAAGGCACAAAGAGCTTCTTCACCTCTTGGGCTGATTCACAGTGACATCACGGGCACATTCCCATAGCCTTCAATCAGTAAGGCTCGATATGTACTCACCTTTATAGATGATTTCTCTCGCTTTACTTGGGTATTTTTTCTGAAATTAAAATTGGAAGTATTTGAATGCCTTATAGAATTTAAAGAACTTGCTAAGAATGAGTTTGGGTGTAAGATTAAGATACTTCATAGTAATAATGGGGGGGAGTATGTCAACAAAGATGTGCAGCAACTTTGTATTTATGTTGGCATACATCTACGACACAGTGCCATATACACCACAACGGAATGGTGTTGCGGAGAGGAAAAACCAGTCGTTAAAAGAGATGGCCAATTGTATGCTACAGTCCAAATCATTATCTCCTAAGCTATGGGCTGAAGCTATTAACTATGCATCATACATTCAGAACTACATTCCTTAAAAATAACTCAAAGGCACCACTCAATTTGAATGTTGGACTGGCCAGAAACTGAAAGTGTCGCACTTTCACATTTTTGGTTCACAAGCATGGGCTCACATTCCAACAGATAAGAGGAAGGCTTTGGAGCCTCAAAGTGTTGAATGTATCTTTGTTAGATATCCTAACAGTGTCAAAGGATATACATTTCTGGACTCTCACACTGAAAAATTCCTTGTAGCTCGAAGAGTGAAGTTGGAAGAAGAATCATTGCATGATTTTTCACCAGACCCTGCTAAGGAACCGCTTGTTGCCACTGATGACGAGGAGTCCAAAACTTATTCGAGCACTTTAGAGCAGCCATCAGAGAAGCCTCTTGGTTCTGATTCAGAGGATGAGGAGCAGGTCATGGCTGCTCCAACTCAGCTGCCAACTTGGGTAGAGAAAACCATGCAAGATGTGGGTGAACTAGTCAGTGATCCTGCAGATGCGAGAAGGACTAGATCACAGTTTTTTGGGGATCCCCAAGCCTTGGTTTCCACTGAACCATTGCTTCCCATAAATTGCTATATGAAACTTGTTTCATATACACAGTCACACTCTAAGTCTGCTAGCAACCCGCTTTAGGAGGCTGCCATGGATGGAGAGTACTTTGCTCTCATGGAAAACAACACATGGGACTTGGTTCCACTTCCGAAAGGAAGAAATATTGTTCGTTGGCGATGGATCTATTGAAAAAAGTTTGCTATAGATGGTGAGATAAAAAAATACAAAGATCGACTTGTTGCAAAACAATACTCACAGGTACATAGTATAAACTACACAGAGACATTTGCACCAGTTGCAAAAATGGACTCCATTCAACTAGGTTTAGCCATTGTTGCTTCTCACAGATGGGAAGTTCATCACATGGATGTGAAGAGTGAATTTCTTCATGGGGATCTCAAGGAGGAGATATATATGGAGTAGTCATAGTGATACATTCAAAACTCTTCCCTCATTTGCAAATTAAAGAAATCTTTGTATGGCCTAAAATAGGGTCCCAGAGCCTGGTATGCAAAGATGGATTCTTTCCTACTTTCCATTGGATTCATTTGATGCAAATATGATCTGAATGTTTATTTGTTGCAACATAATGATTCCCTTTTATTGATAGTACTTTAAGTAGATGATTTACTGATGACAGGGAACCTTACCTCGATTCGACAAAATCAACATTGCACGATCGATTTTCCATGACAAATTTTGGACTATTGCACTACTTTCTTGGTCTTGAAGTTTCTCAGTCTACTTCAGGGATCAAGATGGCACAGTCTAAGTATGCATCAGATCTACTTTTCTACTTTTATATGACAAAAAGCAAGCCAACAACATCTCCCTTTCTTTCGGGGATCATATTTGAGGATGCAGATACTACACCTTTGGTGGATAGTACACTGTATCGATAATCGGTAGGGAGTTTGTTGTCTCTTACTCACCCTTGACATGATATATCTTTTGTAGTAGGAGTTTCTTCCAAATATATGCAGGAGCCCCATGAGCTTCACTGGAAAGCTATAAAGAGAATCCTTAGATATGTGAAAGGTACTTCCAATTTTGGTATGTTTTATGCTACATATTGCCCACTTTCACTTATTGGGTACACAGATTCTGATTGGGTTGGCAATGGTACAGACCACAAATCCATCTTTGGTTATGTTTTTAGCTTTGGTTCAGGGCCTTTTTTTCTGGTCTAGCAAGAAGCAATCCACGATTGCTTTATCTATAGCTTAGGCAGAGTATAGAGGTGCAATGAATGTAGCTACACAGGCTGTTTGGTTGTAGGGGCTTGTCTCCGAGTTTGGTATTCAGTGTCCACTTCCGACTGTCATATTTTATGACAATCAGGGGTCCATCCAGATATTGGTTGATCCAATTGAGAGGAAGAGGACCAAGCACATCAAGATTCACATGCATTACATCTGCGAGCTAACCCGTGACTGAGTCAAATCACTGTAGTACTACCCCACTGAGCAGCAAGTTGTAGAAATCTTCACTAAGTCTTTCACTGAAAAGAAATTTTCAAAACTGACAGCTATGCTTGGAGTGGTGGAGACATCTGAGTAGGATCTTGTGGCCACTTAGCCCATTTTTCCTCTCTTTTTTTGGGTGGGGGGGGCGGTGTTATAGAAATTTTTGGGCACTTCAAACCCAATCATAAATGTCCATAAACTAAGGGCTCCTAAGTCCCTAAAAGTGTTGCTTCACTGCCTAAAGGAACAAGGTCAACTGATTACATCATCTCCCAAAAGTTCTCCACTGAAAACTACTCATAAATGGTCAAAACTGGACCATACTGAAAGCTCAATGCAGAGGGTGCAATGCATATCACCTTCCCAATGTAGAAGGCACGATGCATACTAAATTACTCCTCTATAGGGTGCGATGGTCGGGAATGGACAAATGGCAAGGACAAAAAGGTGAGGTGGAAGACCATGGAATCTTCCAGAAGCTTCCCCTCTGACACTTGCCTCTCTGTTTTCGACCAGGGATGAGTAAGAGATCATCATTCTCCAAGTGGAAGCAGGAACTA